>VNJQ01005049.1:0-147427 GCA_008042515.1 Drosophila truncata | reverse complement strand
ATTTAGAATTTCGATTTTAATTTCATGAAAATCGGACGACTATATCCTATAGCTCTCATAGGAACAATCAGACAAATAATACAAAAAGTCATAACTTCGCTGTTTCTTAACATATTTTCATCAAATTTGAGATTTGGCCACTTAATATTCTTTCAGAATTTTAGTTTTAATTTCATGAAAATCGGCCGACTATATCCTATAGCTGCCATAGGAACAATCAGGAAAATAATAGAAAATATCCTAACTTCGCTGTTTCTCAACATATTTTCATCAAATTTGAGATTTGGCCACTTAATATTGTTTGAGAATCTTAGTTTTAATTTCATGAAAATTAGACAACTATATTCTATAGCTGCCATAGGAACAATCAGGGTAATAATAAAAAATTCAGAGTTTCGCTATTTCTCAAAATATTTTAATCAAATTTGGGAATTGACCACTTATTATTATTTCAGAATTTCGACTTTAATTTTATAGTTCAATTGCAATCTGCAAGGGTATATAAACTTCGGCGAACCGAAGTTAGCTTCCTTTCTTGTTTTGAAATGCAATGCAGACTAGGGGCTAGAGCGATAAGGGAAAGCCAAAGATAAAGATCGATTACAGTTCGAAATCCGTAAGAGACATTAGCAGTATCCGATTAACTTTTAATTTAATTGAACCAAGTGAATTTTCCTTTATTTGTATACAGGATAAGAGGAGTAGTAGTGTATAAAATATAGGACACCAATAATTTTAGGTTGATATATATTAAAACTCTATTGTATACTCTATGGTATACACAGTATACATTGAATGATAATGTGAATTTGTTTATCTGGCAAAATATATGTACAATATAAAAAGTATATAGCAGCTATATGATATACTAATCCGATTTACATAAAATTAAAACCAAAATTCTGAAATATGTACTGTATGTACAATTTAAACTTAAAATTTATTTATGTATTCTTATATATTTATAATTTAGATTTTTTAACAACAAAATTTTGTTCTCCGATGAAGTAAAAATCTTCAAATAGGCATTTTCAAAATATATCACCTGAAAAAATGTAATTTGTAATTCAGTTGCATAATGCAATTTTTTTACTTACAAGAATATCCGGAATAGGGTACTCTCTAATTACGCTATACTCGTGATCCCAATCCAATTCTGTTACAATGACTGCTAACGGACCTTGATGTGAGGGATCTCTTATAGATTTCAAAAGGGTATGAATATCGCTAAGAAATTTATAATAATAACGATACATAAAAGTTAAGTCAATTAAAAGGCGGTCGATATTTTTGCAACACTTTAAAACGGGCAGCACACTATCCATAATATCGTAATCATACCAATCATACACTATTAGTGTAATTTGCAAACACTTGAGTTCTGATAGTTCGCCAAGACTTGTTAAGTTTTTACCAATTGGTCGAACAAAAAAAAGATTTAATTTTCTTAACGATTTAATTTTCGTTATTTCGTTTAATTCTTCAACGCATCCAATCGTTGCACTTAGATGTGTCAATTTCACATTTTTACTGGCAAAAGCGTGGTAAACATTTGTAAGATTAGCACCTCTGTGCACTAATATCTTAAGCTTATTGAGATTTTGTAAATCAGCCAGATCATGTAGGACGGCGACATTATTATCATTACCGTCATTATATTTCCGATTGACACTGTCTTCATTATCATTGTGAATGTGATCATTTAAATAGGGACATGTGTCAACATATTCACGGAAAAACAAGGTTAAGTATTCTAAATTTTCAAGTTCAGCCACACATTGAAGTCCTTCTGAGGTGGGAACTGACAGTGAAATATCCAGTTTGACCAAGTGTCTAAAGCTCCGAAAAACTGATAAAACATTAGGCAAACAACTACATCGTAAACTTCTTAGGCTTTTTATTTTAGAGAGCTCCTTTAATTCCAAAACACTCATATATATGTACGGTAATGCTCTAATATTCAGGTGCTTAATTCTGGTTGTGGTTTTTGCAGCAAATGCAGCAAACAAGTTAGTGACGCATCGGAAATTGGATAATGTAAGCGTCAATTCTTCAATATTAGAGTTAGCTAGCTCCTGCCATGATGCATTATTTGGACCCAAATCCAATTTTTTCAATGATCTTATTTTGCAAACTCTAACTATTTCTTCAGTTGATAGATTTTCCGATGATATTTGTAGACATTTCATCGAAGTAGCTGCATTCGTGGCCAGTTGGTCGAAAAGCTTTATCAGAGATCCCCTTGCAGAGTTACATATGACCAATTCCTCGAGCTCAGTCAGGTCGGCTAAGTGCTCAATG
This sequence comes from Drosophila truncata, assembly GCA_008042515.1. NCBI lineage: Eukaryota > Metazoa > Arthropoda > Insecta > Diptera > Drosophilidae > Drosophila > Drosophila truncata. Next base: position 145,126 of record VNJQ01005049.1, on the reverse strand, counting down.
CCATTCGTATTGGTCAATGAAATTTTTAGTTTTTTAAAAGGATTTACCTCTGCCACGTTGAGTATATCTTTAACTTTTACTTGAGAGTATTCTGAAATATCAAGTTCCTCCATTGTAACTAAATCTCTATAGCTGAGGGCATCAAAGATGTGTGATATTTCCTTTCCTCTGCCCGAAATTTTCAGAGTTTTAATTCTCTTATTTTGGCTCCGAATATTTTCGTTTCTAAATTCGATGCACCAATCTGCGAACCGAATGACACCTCCTACCGCGCAGGTATTTAAGAGACTGCAAAGTGCTTTTGAGTTCGTTTTCTCGGTGTCTTTATCAAGAATAATAAAGACGCTTTCCAAGTTGTTAAGAGCACTCAAGAGTTCGACAGACTCCCAATCTGAAAATCGGCAGGTCCAAGATGTAATAGATTTGATTTTGACAAGTTCAGAGGTATCAAATCGGTCTATTTTTCTGCAATAGGTGTTGACTGATTTCAAAGCGTATGATTCGTCCGGTATTATAGGTGAAAAGAGTTTTTCTATTTGTATTTTATCTTTCTTGCCTTGCAATATAAACGTTCTTATATTAAATGTCTTTAATAGTGAAAGAAATCCGATTTTATCTATATCTGAAGTTAAACATTTATATAAGGTAAGCCCTTTGTAATCGATTATTAAATCTGCTTTAATTAAGGTTATGGTGGCGAGAGATTGCTCTAAAGGGCTGCTGTCCCTAGATATGTCCCAAAAGTCATAAGAGGTTTCTAAAACTATACCTTCGGGATCATCTTTCAATTGTAGGTGCAATAACGAGTTCACTCTCGCAATCGTAACGTTACTTAAATGTGGCAAGACTCCGGTGAAGGTAATTTTCAACGGTTGGATCGCAAGTCTTTGCCATTTTGTTATCGCCTCAAAAATTGTCAACAGGGAGCCATTCTCGAAGGCATCGTATATATTCATTTCTTGTAAGTTTGGGAGCTCTGCCAGCGGTGCATATTCGCCTAAATCGATATCCGGCTTTGGCACGAACGTTAGGTACTTAAGATTGCGGCAATGTGGCACGATGTCGGATAGTCTTCCGAGAATTTCGGTGCTTAGAAAACACAGTTTATTTAAATGCGGGTTTGACTTGCAGACATTTACCAGTGCATCTGCGCTCATTCGTACTTCTAAACTTAGATTGGTAATGTGGCCAAAATTTTGTAAATCGTCCAGGGAATATCCTTAAATATGAAATAAATTTTTATAAAGTTTTTGATTATTTAGTACAATATTTTTCAGTTTACTAACCATTAATTCCAATTGTTACAGTGCGCAGGCTCTTTTTATTTTCTAAAGCACGTTTTATTGTATCGAAATTATGCAAAAAATCGGGTTGAAACGATTTTGGGTCATAATTTAGTAAAACTTTCCTTAATACGTTATTTTGTCTAATGGCATCAGAGTAGATTCGCCAGAAAGCGTCTGCTCCCTTCCCTTTGTGAAGGGTTTGAAGCTCTGAAAAATCTATTTCTAATTCTTCACTTTTGGCGACAAAGACGAATTTCAGACTCTTGTACAAATCATTGTAGTATCCTTCTAATATTGCTTCAAAATCTTCGTGGGCCAGTGCAAAGTTTACTAAATTGGCATAGTTCATTAGATATCCCTGCGATTCATCTTTCATTTCGCAATCAGCAATGATATATTTCATAATCTCTAGCTGACAATCTTCATTGAGGTTTATAATACTCTTCCGGAAGTTGTTCATTTTTTCATTGTTAGTTTTGATTATCAGAAATGACGCTGGTTTGTTTACACTTTGAAACTTAGAAGCTTTTTAATCGCTTAAGTAAAGTTCAAACTAAACATTGAACGGTTTATTATTTATTATTTTTAGTACATCAATGAACCGTTTTCCACTACGTCTGAAACTTAACTAAGTGTGTACCGTCATTGGAAGCAGCAATATTAAGAGCGATAACGAAATACCAAAGATAATGATAAATTACAGTTGAAATTCCGTATAAGAAATTAATTGAATTCGGTTTTCTTCATATTCAATTAAACATCTTGAACAGTACTTTTAAATTTAGTACCGGAAAGCCGAATAGATTAGCAGGATAATTTTAGAAAATGTATAATTAAGGTGTCCTTTTAGCGACACAAATTTTAAGTTGTTAAATATACATATAATTCTTTTTATATTTGTTTCTCTGTACATGATCGTTTATTGAAAGAAAAGTATGTAAAGGTAGTATAATCTAATCTAATCGACCTATAACGTTTATATGTATTAGCCCTTGATATTGAAAGTGGTATAAGACAAAAATTTCGAAATCGGGTTTATTCCTTATCAAATCTCACCAAACTTATTTAATTTTAGGGGATTAACAGAACTTTATGAAAATAAACTCGATAAAATGTGTTATATTTTTGATTGGCAAACAATCAACAGTTACTGTTTAATATTATATATTAAGTATATGTTAAAACATGTAATTTCGTAAAAGCTTTCAGATTTCGTCGTACCAAAGTTAGCTTCTTTTCTGGCATATATATGAATTCAATTTGATTTTATGCAAGAATACATTGAGACTAATTGCAGTCGTAGGTTTTTTAATTGCTGTTTCTCAACATAGTTTTATCAAATTTTGTATATATTACACAGGTCTACAAATATAGTGTTTTGTGAGTTGTTGGAAAGATGGGTGGGAAAATTGGGTGCCAAAAATCCAAATCCGGCGTCAGAATTGTCAAAAAACCGTTGTTTTCGGGTACATTACTTTAAATATCTCGAAACCCCGACGTGATAGGCAATTTCCAAATTCCTTTAGAAATTAACCACAGCTTTTCAAAAACTGAACCAAGTAAAGTTTCCGAAAAATAATCATAGTTGATCTGTTGAGATCTTAAATTAAAGAAAGAGATTTTTTCTAAATTATGCAAATAGAAAAAATGTTCAACCAAATTTGCTACGCCCTCTACATAACCTCAAATGTTAAAAAAAAAATAATTTTTCGGGTACATAAGGTCAAATTTAAAATTCCTTCGATAATGAAGCATTTCCAACAACTCGTTTGCCTGTGTTATTATTTCAGGAAATCGGTTATAATTTCATTTCATATAGCTGCCATAGGAGCAATCAGGGAAATAATAGAAAAAATCATAGCTCCGCTATTTATTAACATATAGTATTTTCATCAAGTTTTATTATTAATTTAAAATGTTGTTCTTAATTGTACAGTTGAATTGCGCTCTGCAAGAAGAAGGCGATCCGAAATTAGCTTCCTTTCTTGTTAAGACTCATGTTCTTCTCTGAATAAATTTATTTCAAGGTGGTGAAACTCATGTCCACAGACTTGTTTACCCAAAATCAGATCTGGAAAGATGAGCTGCGTCATCTGCGGGAACTGGTCGCCACGTTGGAGCGTCAGGGTTACACCCACCTGGACGCCTTCAAGCTGCACTGGGATCATCAGCTGTACAAGGTACTGGAATACCAGTATATCCTGGGCCTGTTGGACATGAACAACAAGCTGCCGGACATACACGTAAAGCTTCTCCTCCGCCAAAGGGAGCTCGTCTACAGTCCGCCGGAGGAAGAGCTGCGTGACCAGTACTTCAGTCAGCTGAGACGCTTCATCGAGCGGCCGTGCAACTTCCATGGGCTATCCGAGCACAGTCAGGAGCTGTTCAGGTCCATGGTCAGTGTGAATCGCCATCACTTCGGGCCGCTTTACCAGCGGGCAGGCGAGCTGTTCGACAAGCTGGAGGACTTCAAGACTATTTGGCTGCCGTGGATCGCCCTAGGCTGTGTGGATGTGGAGCAGCTGTGTGGGATCCACCTGAACGAGGCTGCAGACTGGGATCGGAACTTCCGGGCCTGCAAGCACTTCAGCCAGCAGCTAGCCAAGCTGCAGCAGGCTGAGGAGTCCATCGACTGCATCGTGATCAATGTCCTGCCCCTCAGATCGGACATAGAGTACATCAGCCGGCGTTATTGGGAGGCTCTGGCCAATAGCCTGAGGACAGCCATCCTCACTGACATCGGCTTGATCCAGGAGTTCCTGCAGAGTGCATTGCAGTTCCTCCAGAATGTGCCCATGGACGAGGGCAGCATCAGCCAGTCGGGTATGAAGTACGAGAAGATCATGAGCGAGCTGCCGCAGGTGGCGAAGACCCTGGAGGCGGTGAGGGGGAAGGATGCCTGCCTGGCGGGCTGGTGCAAGGAGCGTGTCACCGCCCTTTCGGCCATTCTGCAGCAGTGGGAGCAACTTCAACCTCTCCTGGAGAACCACGCGGTGATCCTGCAGCGGCAGGTGGACATGATCAAAAATCAGGCAGAGACCCAGCTGCAAAACTTGAAGAACGAGGCCGAGAAATTCCTGCTCAGATGGGAGTCAACCATATCCGAGCTGGAGGCCAACGAGAACGCCACCCTGGAGGTGTTCAAGGAGCGCCGCCTCCACTGGCAGCAGTTGCAGGAGAAGAAGCAACAGCTGTTGGAGGAGTGCTCCAAGTTCAATATGGAATTTCCGCGCGAGATGCTGGTGCCATTCACGGAAATCGAAGAGCAACTGGAGCAGCAATCGAAGCAGTGGCAGGTCTACGACAGCTTCCTCACCGAGCTGCAGCCAATTCTGCAGGAAGAGTGGGCCATCTACCGGCGTCGTCCCTACCTTCTCAACGAGTTCATAGCCCGGTGGGAGGGCTCCGTCCATGCCTCCATCGATCTGCCCTCGAAAAGGATCCGGCAGCAGGTGGAGCGCCTTCAGTCGGCGCTGCCCATCCTCCAGCAGCTGCAGTCGGATGCGTTGAGTGAGCGCCACTGGGCGAGAATCTTTCAGCTCCTGGGACAGGTGAATCCGAAACCCCTGCATGCGATCCTACTGCAGGACATCCTACAGGACTTGGATGCCCTACAGGCGGCTGGCCCAGAGATTGCCTATATAGTGAGGCAGGCTTCCAGCGAGCAGATCGTGAGACAGGCTCTTGTGGAGCTGGATCAGTGGTCCGTTACCGCACAGTTGAAGCTAATCACACGCACCGACGCCGCCGGGCAGAGTGTGTGCCTGATCAAGGACTACCAGGAAGTGCTCAACAAGATCGGCGACAACCAGTCTCTGCTGCAGTCCGCCAAGAACTCGGCGGCCTTCGACAGCTTCTCGGATCAGGCGGAGCTCTGGGAGAGTCGGCTCAACACGCTGGATGCCCTGCTAAGCAGCCTGAATCATTCGCAGAGGCGGTGGGTTCTATTTATCTATATCTTAACCCATGTTCTTTATTGGTAATAATCTATCCCAACAGCTGGGTCTACCTGGAACCCGTCTTTGGCTCTGGGACCCTGCAGCAGGAGCAGGCTCTGTTCAAGCGCATCGACAAAGACTTTCGCTTTGTGATGCGCGAAATCGAGCTGGATCCGCGTGTCACCTCGCTGACCAAGATAAACAACATCAGCAGCATTGTGAGCTCTCTGGAGACGCAGCTGGCCAGGTGTCAGCAGAACCTGATGAGCTACATAACCGTGAGTTGCAGCTACCCAGCCAACTCCATCAGAAAATAATCCCTTTTCGCAGGACAAACGCAACTCCTTTCCCCGCTTCTACTTTCTGGGCGACGATGATCTGCTGGAGCTGCTTGGACAAGCCAGCAAGGATGCGGATGTCATACAGCGGCACATCCGCAAGCTTTTCCCCGGCTGCCACAGCCTCAGCATCCGGCCTAATCCCCGGACATCCCCGGATATCAATCAGTACAGCATCACCGCCGTGCACAGTGCCGAGGGCGATGAGCTTAAGCTAAGCCAGCCCGTCGAGATGAAGGGCGACATCGAGGTGGGAACACTTTAAAAAATTAAGTTTGGCATCTTAAAAATTCTGTGCTTTATTTATGTTAGGAATTTAATTGAAAGACTTTAAATATTAATTTCTTTTCTGCCTTTTCCACAGCTCTGGCTAAATCAACTGGTGTCCGTGGTGCAGGACACCCTCCGTGGCCAGATCTACGAGTGCTACTCAAGCACCACGGGCGCCAGTGATAACCTGACTGAGAAGATCCTTCAGAGCCATGCCAGTCAGGTGCTAGCCACTTCCAGGGCCCTGCACTTTACGCGCCAGGCGGAACAGGCCATTGGTGGCATGTCCTTGGCAAAACTGCAGCAACAACTGAAGGATGAAATCTCACACCTGGCCGCCTTGAAGCAGAGATCCCCCAACGGAACCCTGATCAGCCTGAAGCTGAGGGCCCTGCTCCTGGACCTTGTACACTACTCCAGTGTGGTGGAACAGCTCCAGAAGCACAATGTAGTCCACACCAGCGACTGGCACTGGCTGTGTCAACTGAGATACTACCTGGGAAGGGCGGGAGCCAACAATCGACAAGTGTGCGTCCGCATGGTTTATGCCGAATTTGAATACGCCTACGAGTTCCTCGGGCAGGCCAGTAAGCTGGTTCACACTCGCCTCACACACCGGTGTTATCTCATCCTCACCCAGGCCATGCACATGGGTCTGGGGGGTAATCCCTTCGGACCCGCCGGCACCGGCAAGACGGAGTGCGTCAAGGCTCTGGGGGCCATGCTAGGGCGCTTGGTGTTGGTTTTCAATTGCGACGAGGTGAGTGACGATGCACAGTCCAAAAACAGGCTGCAGAATATATATTTCCTTTGGAATTTATTTTTTTTTTTAAATATGGGAGAGCCTCTTTTTATATATATATATCAGCAAATAAGTTTATAATTTAAAGATTGCATTCTGATGGCTCTAATCTTTTTCCCAAGTGCATGGTAATCCCTAGCTATTCGTCATTATGCCTTGAAATGTTTGCAGAATGTGGACACCGAGTCGATGAGCCTCATCCTCACCGGGTTGGCCCGCTGCGGGGCCTGGGGCTGCTTTGACGAGTTCAACCGGCTGCAGGAGGCCACCCTCTCGTCCATCTCCATGCTGATCCAGCCCATCCAGAGCGCACTGAAGGAGCGGGCCAACAGCGTACAGATTGGCGAGCGACAGGTGAGCAGGATGAGTTATGAAATGGATTCAAAATGAAATTGCGGCGACAAGAAATAATGGTTTATGGTAGCTTGCCAAGTGAAAAATTTATGATTTAAGAGGGACTTAATGTTGCAGGAATACTTCAAGAATTGGCTTTAAGCATCTTTATTAACATTACACAAGAATCCATAAACTCGCTTTAGGGCTTGACTTAATCCCAAGAAAATCAAAATAAAAATCTTTAATAATTACTCTCCCTTCGCAGGTCCAACTGAACCAGCATTGTGGCATCTTTGTGACCCTAAATCCAGCTGGAGTCGAGTATGGTGGCCGCCAGAAGCTGCCCGGGAACATCCAAGCTCTCTTCCGTCCTATTGTGATGCAGCAGCCGGAGCCCGGAGAAATCGCCCGGGTAATGCTGTTTGTCGAGGGCTTCGCCGAGGCCTCCGCCATTGCATCTCGCATCGTGGAGCTCTTCGATTTGTGTGGCAAGATGCTTTCGGCCCAGCGGCACTACGACTGGGGACTCCGAGAGCTCAAGACCGTGCTCCTTGTGTGCGGCGAAGTTTTGAGGAGGGGACAATTAACATCCTCCTCCGCCACCGAGGAGATGTCCGTGGTTGTGCGTTGTTTGCGTTCATCCACCATGTCCAAGCTAGCCCCGCAGGATGTGTCACGATTTGAGATGCTGCTCCGGAATGTATTCCCCGAGATTGACAGCTCGCCGGCACCAGAAACCCTACTCCATCAATCGCTGGCATCGGCCTTTGCCCAGGTGGGACTGTGCCGGAGTGAGAGGCAAATTGAAAAGGCTCTCCAGCTGCACGAGCAGCTCCAGAAGCGTATGGGAGTGGTTCTAGTCGGTCCGCCAGGATGTGGAAAGTCCACCGTTATGGCCCTTCTAAGGCAAGCTCTCAGTGGCTCCCAACTGCGAGTGCACACCATTAGTCCCAAGTCCATGAGTCGGGTTCAGCTGCTGGGCCGCCTGGATGCGGATACGCGGCAGTGGCAGGATGGAGTGCTCACCCACACGGCGGTGGCGGTGAATCAGGAGCCAGCCCAGGTTCATTCGTGGATCGTCTGCGATGGCAGCATAGATCCGGAGTGGATAGAGGCGCTTAACTCAGTTCTGGATGATAACAAGTGAGTGATTCTAAATTGTTTCATATTATTAATAATTAAAATATTATAAAAATACGGTGCTATCGCTTATATCTATATATTTACCTTCTTACATTCCATAAACAAACCCATTTAATACACCTTAGTTTCATGTTTTTTAGCAAACCTCGCTTTGCTGCATATATTTCGCTTGGATTTTTCTTTTGCGCATAAATTCGTAATAATTATTTTTCTGCGGCTGGCCATACACTAAGTATATGAATCATATCATATAGGTATACAGTTATCGTTAGTTATATTGTAGATCGTATCATCCTAAACTTGCCAATATCGTATCGTCTATCACTTAGCGACTAAACAAAAATACATACGTACGTACAGACCTAAAAAACAGAGACAAATGCTGGAAACTAATGACGGGGAAGCCCATTAATTAATAAACTAACGTAATGCGTAACGCTTTACGGATCGTAATACGTAACGGCATTTTACAAATGGCGCCTACTTAACATACACAGAAATAAACATGAGTGTGAGTGTGAGTGGGGGAAAAAGGAGTTGTGAATGCGAGCGAGTCCTTCGAGTTGTGATTGCCAAGGAATATTTTAAAACAGCAAAAAGTGTGCAATATAAATCGCGCAATATATTACAAATATCTGTGTGTAATACATCGACATTTTAATAATTTCTGTAATTAATACTACAAAAAAATTCAAAAACTCATGTAGTTAAAGGTTTTTTTAAATATATATTGACAATTTTCTGTTCAAATGAAATATTCAATTCATATATTATTACAACAACTGCAGAATATTTTATACTCCTCTTTAAACTAACAATTAGCCAGACGGAAATTTAACATTAAAAAATTTAACTTATAACTTTGAGACTCAGGTTTGTTTATCAATTTAAAAGAAACAACGCTTGTTGCTAACAAGGTTTATCTTAAATGGCTCTCAGCTCATTTTTTAAATTATCTTACAATTTTGCTGCTTATTTCCTGTATGTTACTGTACAATAAGGAGGAAGCAAGGAAAAAACTTAAAGAAAACTGGATAATGGCTTGAAATGTTTTCTTGAGCTCTTGCAATGATATTAGCGAACAGTTTGTGCTTGCAGGCTGGCAACTTAATACATTTAGCGGGAAAATCACATAACTTACGAAGATCACAACTCTAGGCTTCAAGCATTCGGATGCGCTTAGCTGGCTAGAGAGAGAGTGTTGAGCTTAGGACTAAAGGCGAGTGTAAACCTCACTGCGGCGCATGTTGCTGCTGCTGTTGCAGTTGCTGTGGCGTCGCAGTTGGTTGCTGTTGTTGTTGCTGGTGCGTGGCAGGTGGCGGGGGCGGCAGAGGTGGCAGGGCCAGCGATGGGGGCGGTGGCGGCGGCGGCAGCACAGTGGAACGCATGTGCTGCATGTGCGCCTGCGGAGCCATGTGCTGGAACATGCTGCAGTGCTGCTGCTGCTGTTGCTGGAGATGATGTTGCTGCTGTTGTTGTTGCTGTTGCTGCTGCTGATGGGCGCTGAAGTGATGCTGCTGCTGCGACGTTGGCTGGTTAGCGGGATTTACATCGGGCGCCGTATGGAGTATGATCTCCGGCTCGAGATTCAGTGCCATTTCGGCATCCTCCTGTTGCTGGGGGTTCCTTAGCGAGGCCAAGGCTGCCGCCTGGGCCGCCGCCATTGCGGAGGCGGACACATCCTGGCCGTACTCCTGCTTTATGCCATTGGGCGGACCCGCATAAAGGGTGGCGGCACTGAGGTTCTGGTGCAGAATAGGATGGCAGAGCTGCGGCATCAACGCCACGCCGGCAATGGGCAGGCCGGGGTGACCGAAGCTCCGGGGCGGGTACAATTGCTGCAGCTTGTTCAGCTGTTGCAGATGCGTGGCATGGGCGGGCGGCGTGGCCAGTTGGGTGAGCGTGCTGGTGGTCATGGCGCGGTTTCGCTGATGCGCCAGTTGGTGGCTCAGCTGCTGGTGCTGTTGCTGCTCCTGGAGGTGCGTGGGCGGTGGCTGGTGCTGCTGAAGTTGCGCTGATTGCTGCTGTTGCTGCTGCAATTGTGGTTGCTGCTGCTGTTGCTGTGGCGCTGACTGCTGCGGGGGCGGTGGCGGCAGACCCACCTCTGGCTTCACATTCACAGGCACAGGCGGTATCATGTTCGCAAACTCCGGTGGCAGCTGCAGCGGATCAGAGACCAGCAGCCCCTTCTTCCGGTCCTTACGGATCTTGTCGCGCAGCTTCTCCAGCTGCCTAAAGGCCTCGTTGGCCCGCCGGGCCTTCTTTCTGTCCCTATCACGTTCCTGTTCCAGCCGCCTGTACTCCGGGTTCATGCGCTTGATCCGCTTCCTTTCCCGATCCCGCTCCCGCTGGATCATCTTCAGTCTCAGCTCCTCCTCGGGCGTCAACTGCTAGCGGAAACGAAAGAGAAAAAGATGGGTGGAGATCATATTAAAGCACTGTGTTCCGAGCCACAGAAACTGTGGGAGTTTGTCGCAAGGTTCAGAGAGTGTCAACTGTCCCGGGATTTCCTGTTCTGCTACTATTACGCCCCAACCCCCCGACCATTCTCCTAAACTCAAGCCATGTGTGTGCGTGTGCGTGTGCTGTGTGTGTGTCGTGTGTGTTTCGGGAGTTCGAGAGTGTGTGCGATATAATTATAAAGAATATATTGGAAAAATGCTACGTTAGCACGTCGTGCCTTCTTGCGGAATCGATCGCGCTCGCGCTCCATTCGCCGGTATTCGGGATTCAAGCGCTTGATCCGCTTCCGCTCGCGATCCCGCTCCCGCATGATGAACTTGTGGCGCGCCTCCTCCTCGGGTGTCATCAGCTGAAATGACACAGAGAGAGTGGTTTTTGGTTTGGGTTGCAAACGGCAGTCGGTTGGGTTCTTGGGTCTTGTTGTCTCGATCTCAAGCTCGGAGGGCATAGTTCTAGTGTGTTGCTAAACGTGGTCTTAAATGGTAAATGGCCATGTCCTTGCATCTTGTCTTGAAATTGTTATGGGTCGTGAGGAATTATAAAAGCAAGAAATTAAAGTGTAAAACTGAAAGTTCATAATTAATTATCCTAAGTTCTAGGGTCCTAGTAATTCTTGAATTATTTAAAAAATGAAATGATTTAATAAAAAATCATATTTTTTCTAGACTTTTGACCCTACCCTCCGGCTGGCGTATACAATTTGGAAGCAATGTTAACTTTATTTTCGAAACGGATGATGTTAGACATGCCTCTCCAGCCACCATATCCCGAATGGGCATTGTCAACATGAGGTGAGTAAATTTTATAACTATTAAAATACATTTAACTAATTATATTGCCTCCCGAAGCTATGACTGCTATCCCGCTGAGGAAATACTCAAGCATGAACTGTCCAAGGAACCCTATGGAGACGTATTACAAACTTATGTGGATGGTAACTTTCGCTACGCTGCAGATTGGCTGGAGAGCCAGCAGATGTTGAGGTAAATATGTAAATATTTATCACTAACTATTAATTAAATAACTAATTAATATTAAATATTAAAACAGCCATCTGCCTGGTATTAATCGCGCCCACCTCCTCCGCTCTCTGATGTTGCAACTCCATAATGCGCAATCTCTGGAGGAGTATGGAGCAGCCACGCTGCGGGCTCTCTTTGGCTACGTGCCCAGCGAACGCCAAAGGGAGTTCGCCCAGCTGATCCTGAAGCACGCCAATCTCTATATAGCCAATCCAAACTACGCAGAACTCACATATTATGATAACCGAAGGAATTCCCTGGAGCTGTATCCAGTAGATGCCATGGAGACGCCCGAAAGGGGCTCGCAACTGATAGTCACAGCTTATGTGAGATCTTATTTGGACATATTGGAAAGCCTGCTGGGAGCTCAAGGCAACAAAATCCCACCCTTCATGCTGATCGGTCCCAGTGGTGCTGGGAAAACCCTGCTACTACAGCGAGCAGTCTTAGAAAACTCCGGTTATCAGTTGGTGACCATCAATTGCTCGAATCAACTGACACCTAGCTATATCCTGCACACTCTGCGAACGCACTGCGTCACAGTGAGCGGCGTTAAGGGACGGGAGTACCGACCAAAGCTGGCCAGACTAGTGCTTTTCATGAAGAACTTGGACCTTTGCCAGATGGACTCTTGGGGAGCTTGCGAGGTGGTGGAGCTACTCCTCCAACTGGCCCAAAGGGGTGGCTTTTATGCCGAGAATCTGGAATGGATTGGCGTCAGCGGCTTGCAAATCTGCGCCTCCATTAGCGGCAATCCCATGAAAATCGCACCGCGCTACTTTGCCATCAATCAGTTTCTGCGCGTCTCCCGACCCAGCAGCCAGGATATGCTGGAAATCGTTCAGCGCCGATTGGAACCTCTTCTGGGAGAGCACTTCAAAGGAAGGGGTGCAGGTGGAGGAGGAGTCAATTTGCAGCACGTCAGCGAATCACTGATGGAGTGCTTCGAGAAGGTTTGTTGGGAGGAGAGGTGCGAGGACCTGCTAATTGACTTTGCCCCATTTTTAGCTGCAGGCCACCTTTACCGCCACCGGAGCCAGGCAGGCGCACTATCAGTTCAGCCCGAAATGCATCATGAAGCTCCTGGATGCCCTCGTCTTCTATCCCGCCAGCGATTTCAATGAGGTGATTTCGACAGCACTGAGGGAAAAAGTATAGAAAGTTATAACAAAAGATTTCAATATTATTTTAAAATAATATATCTAACTTTAGGAATTTAACAATTTATGGAAACTTTCTCAGTTAAATTTTTGAAAATATCAAATTATGTATCAGCTTTTTCTCTCAGTTTATGCGTAATCAGTTTATGGATTTGCCTTCCCTTTCAGGCCCTCTACTGCGAGCTGTTGGGCATGTTCAAGGATAGATTGATTAGCGAAGAGCATGTCCAGCAATTCGAGGCAATACTCAAGCAGACGATGCGCAAATATTATGGCAAGGAGGTAAGTTCGAACTGGGTTCGTGTTTTGAGTTGGGAATTTGCAAAAAAATCATGTTTTTCCTTTCAGAAAGTATTTTTTGTGCCCAAATCGCCAAAGTCGCGGGGTCAGCTGCATTGTTTGAGCCATGATGAGTGGCTGGAGGAGGTCCAGAGACAAGTGACCATATGCAGTAAGTACGGAATATAAACTATAGGTTAAGATAATACAAAAGAACATTTAAAAACTATAAATATATAATGTAAAGTAGCTTTTAACGTAAATGGAATGACCCTAGCCCCATTTATCTTCCTATAAATATTAATGCTTTCTTAAACTATATAATTGATATGAAAATTATGTAGAAACTTCTGTTGATCTTTACGTTAAATATACCTAATTTTAGACTATTTAATTATGACATTTTTCAAGTTCTTCTGCCAAAGATTGCCCCTGTTAAAACCTTTTCTAAAATTAATTTAAAAGATTTAAGTTCTGCTCACGCATAAAAGTTAAAGTTTCTGTTTCAAGACAAGAGACATGGACATGTTTTTTTGGGGCATTCTTGGGGTAATCGGAGATAACTACACTGGGCCTGGGCGTCTGCTTGCGAAACCGATCCCGCTCCCGTTCCATCTGCCGGTATTCGGGATTTAAGCGCTTGATCCGCTTCCGCTCGCGATCACGCTCCCGCATGATGAACTTCTGGCGCGCCTCCTCCTCGGGTGTCATCCACTGAAAGTACACAGAGAAACGAGACGAAAGTATCTACTATAAGAGATCTACTTGAAAAGAAAACAGGATAATCTCAATAAAAAAACATAATTTATTTGAATTTAACCAAATTTTTCCCTCTATTTTTTCAAACAGATACCGAAAGCTACAACATCTCAGCTCCCATTACCGAGGAGCTCTTGCATCACACAGCCAAAATGGCTAGAATTCTGTCCCGCCCCGATGCCCACCTGCTGATCCTGAGCCAGTCTGGTGGACGACACCTAGATGCTATTTACACAGCGGCCACCTTGCAGGAGGCCAAGGTTCTCACCTTGCAGGGAGGCTCCTCGTACGATCTCACCGAGTTCTACAACGATCTCAAGCTGGCCATGCAAACAGCTGCCCTAGAGCAGCAGATGAGCTACCTGCTCATCGAGCACTGCTGGCTGAGCTATGTCCCGGATATCCTGAAACCCATCGAGGCCCTACTCGAGGGCAGCGAGATTCTGGAATTGTTCGGGGACGATCTGGAGACGGTGGCCAGCACACTGAAACAGGCGGCACAGCTGGAGGGATACCAGGAATCGCTGGGCACATACTTTATGAAGCGTAAGTAAAAGAATAAATTTCTGGCGATAATAATAATGAAATAATAATCCTAGGTGCCCGTGAGAACCTACACATCATCCTGGTGCTGGATCCCAGTAGTGTCAGAGTGCAGGACTACTTCAACACATTTCCCGCCCTGCATCGCCAGATGGACCTGCTTTACGTGAGAGCCGAGTCGAGGGAAACCCTCGCCATGCTGCCTAAAAAGTTTATCGAACTCCTAAATGAATCTGTGGCCGGCGGAGGCAATGGTCGGGGTAAGGTGCCAGTTTGCAGTCACTTTGCAGACATGTCTGACGATCTGCCAACGGATCAGCCCTCGCAAAGGTTCCTGCAACTCATCCGGAGCTACTTCCATATGTACAGCAATGCGGCCAACGAGATCGATCAGAGATTGGGGAAGCTGCAAATGGGAGTGGATAAGCTGGCCTCAGCTCACGCCCTGGTGGATACCCTAAAGTCCAATGCCGCTGCCCAGGAGCAAGCCCTCGGCGAGAAGCGGCAGCTGGCCAACGATGCCCTGGAGATGATCTCGGCCACCATGAGGAATGCCAACGAGCAAAAGTCCAGCATGCTGGAGCTGAAGCAAGAGACCCAGAAGAGCAGCGAACAGTTGAAGCTCCGGCAGAGGGAAATCCAACAGGAATTGGGCGAAGTGGAACCGATCCTGGCCGAGGCCAGCAATGCAGTGGGTCAGATCAAGTCAGAGGCCCTCAGTGAAATCAGATCCCTGAGAGCACCGCCCGAGGCAGTGCGGGACATCTTGGAGGGCGTGCTCCGGTTAATGGGCATCCGAGACACGTCGTGGAACAGCATGAAAACCTTCCTGGCCAAGCGGGGCGTCAAGGAGGACATTAGATCTTTGGATCCCGCTCGAATCAGTCCAGAAAACTGCGAGGCCGTGGAGAAATTGCTTCTCGCCAAAGGCGATTCCTACGAGTCTAAGAATGCCAAGCGCGCCTCGGCAGCCGCTGCTCCCTTAGCGGCTTGGGTGCAGGCCAGTGTCCGCTACTCCAGGGTCATCCAGAGTATCAAGCCCCTCGAGCGGGAGCAGAACGAGCTGCAAAAAAACCTTAACGCAGCCGAGGATGAGATGCAGGAGCTGGCCAGCGGGTTGGACGATGTGGATAAGAGAGTTAAACAATTGTCTGCAAAGCTGCAGACCTACACCCAGGAGGCAGCGGTACTCGAGCTGAAGTTGCAGGAGGCCAGCGGCACCTTGCAGGCAGCGGAGCTACTGGTGGGTAAGCTAAGTGCGGAATATGCCACTTGGAGTGATCAGCTGGCAGAGTTGAAGAAGGCCCACAAAACTTTGGATGCAAAGACGCTACTAATAGCCATTGCTGTTAATTACTATGCGGGATTCGGTCTGGAGCAGAGAAGGTAAGTGGGTGAAAAGTTATAGCTAGAAAAAAATGGAATTATTTTGTTATTTCCCCCTTAGTTCCTCTCTGAAGCGTCTGGCGATGGACTTACGTCTGCCACAGGACTTCAGTCTTCGGGAATCTCTACTCACGGAACAGCAGCAGATCATCTGGGAGAGCCAGGGCTTAGCACGAGATGCCCAAATCATTGAGAGCGCTGCCCTGCTCGGTGAGATGCTCTCTCTACCCTACGGAGCCTGTCCTATTCCCCTGCTGCTGGATCCCACGCAAACGGCTGCCCAGTGGCTGATGGCTCATCTCAAGGGTAGTGGCAGGGCCTGCGAGTTGACCACCCATGGCAACGAAAGATTGGCCTACCAGTTGGAGCTGGCTGTGCGCTTCGGAAAGACTCTACTTGTCACCGACTGTGAGCAGCTACGTCCACCCATCCTGCAACTTCTGCAGGGCCACATTTATGTGCGATTCAATAAGAGACAACTGGCCATTGGCTCCAAGCTAGTGGATCTGCACGAAGCTTTCCAATTGGTACTGATCAGTAAATCGCATCGCTTGGATCTACCCGAGGAGCAGAAAAGTCAACTTAATCTTCTGAAATTCACGGTAACAGCCGCTGGATTGGCCGATCAGTTAATGTCCAAGGCTATCGTTCTAAAGAATGCGGAGCTAGAGCAGCAGAGGATTGAGTTGCTCCAAAAGGAGGGAGATCTGCTTAAGCAGCGTATGGATATGCAGGATAAGTTGCTGGAGCAACTCTCGAAATCAGAGGGCGATATCCTGCGGAATGAGCAACTCTTGGCCAGCTTGAATGAGGTGAAGCAGAGCAGCGCTCAGATCGATGAGGCCCTAAAGCAGAGCGGAAGGATCAAGGAGACTCTGCTAGCCCAATTCGGTTCATTGAGGGAACTCTGCTCCCGGGCTTCTTCATTTTACGCTGGTCTCATTCAAGGCTACGAGCTATCCGCTCTGGTTTTCATCGAACTGTTTCTGGGAGCACTCTCTAGAAACCAGCGGGAGGACGCCAAGGTGTACGAGTTACTGGTAAGGAGCGTCTACATGAACCTGGCCAGAGCCACGTCGAGGGACAGTCAGCTAGCCCTATCCCTGTGGGTCTGCCATCAGGCCTATCCCGACAAGCTGAACTCCAAGGAGTGGGAGTTGTTTGTAAACAACTTCATGGGCAGCTCGGATGGCAGCATGCTGTTAAGTCAGATGGGAAAACTGCCCGATTGCATGACCAAGGAGGCACAACTAAAGCTGGCCATGATGCTGCAGTTGTTTCCAGACCTACGAGGCAAACTTCAGTTGGATAAGGATTACATCTGGCGGGGATTCATTGAGTCGCAAGCGGATGATGTTCTGCGTAAGTTAGGAGTTTCAATTTAATTAATAAACATTCACTAATGAGTTATTTATGGTTTCAGCTGCCCTGGGTTCGAGTTTCCAGCGCGTGCTTATAGCCCAGATCTTTCGGCCGGACTTGATGCTCCAACAATTGCGCCGAGTGAGCAGTGATCTCTTGGGTATCTCCCCGGATGCCTCGACCCAACCATCTGTGGAGCAGCTTCTGCAACAAAGCAGCTGTGATCGCCCCATTCTGATGATCAGCCAAGCGGAGAATGATCCCACCACCGAATTGAGAAAGTGGAGCAATCAAAAGTACAGGGAAATGGCCATTGGAAAGGGTTCTGAAAAGCGAGTGCTCGCAGAGATGCGACAAGCCGCCCTCGATGGGCACTGGTTGTGTGTGAAAAATGTCCACTTGGTGCCCGAATTCCTCTCGCAAATGGAGAGGGAACTGAGTGAGATGCAAAAGTCCAAGGAGTTTCGCTTGTGGCTACTCTGTGAGACCACAGAAGGATTCTCCGAATCGGCCGTCTTCAAGTGCCTGAAAGTGCGATATGAACAGCCGAAGGGACTCAAGCAAATCGTCATGCGTTTAGTCCAGAACTACGCTGCCGAACAGGATCAGAATGCGAAAAACCAGCCCAGGAGCCTCAAGATGCGCCTGGTATACTTCATCCTAACGGCCGTCCTGCAGCAAAGGCGTCAATTCATACCCCAAGGTTGGTCCAAGTACTACGAGTTCGGTGAGGCGGACCTCAAGGCTGCTCTGGGAATTCTCAAGTGGTTGGATCCGCAACTCAACTCGGGCAAATGCGACTGGCTTCTCCTGCAGCGTCTGAGCGAGGCGCTGGCCTTTGGGGGGCGCGTCAGCAATCTGAGGGACTTGGAAATACTGCGAAGCTATTTGAATCAGTTCTGTTGTGCCGACGTCTTGAGCAATCGCTGGTCACCCCTCGGATTGTCTTCGCTATCTATACCCACGAGTAACCAGCTGCAGGACTATTACGCGGCATTGGAAAAGCTGCCCGAACAGGATGAGCCCAGCATGTACGGTTTGGCCAGTCAGGCGCAGCAGCAAAGGGAAATCGAGCAGGCCAAGAGGGTGATCAAGGAACTACGGGGCTTGCACTATGGCAGAGGAATGGATGGAGATGGTGGAGGCGATGGGGAAACCAGGGGAGCATCGGATCACCACCTTATCACTGATCGTCAGAAGCTGGAGCAGCAAATTAAGCCCTTACTAAATCTGTGGAGAAAGCTGGCCGGCACTTGTACCATAACTCAGACGGTTAAGGAGGCAACAAGGGATCCTAAGGACTCGCCTTGGGCATTGTTTGTCCTCGCCGAGTTGAAATTGGGCGCTGAACTGTATCGCACTGTGCACCAGACTCTCTCCCAGATGCATGCCTGGCTCAAAGACTCCCAGGACACAGTGGATGCCAGCACACTGAGGGCTCTGGCCGAGCAGCAGGTAAATTTGAACGAAGAAAGAAAAAGAGGATCATTTAAATTTGAATTTATCAACATAGATCCCCGCCATTTGGCTTAAATTGTGGACGGGTCCAGGCAGCAGCAGTGCCGTGGACTTTCTAAGAGCTCTTATCGTGCGAGCCCAGGCCGCCGAACAGCGTTTCCAGGAGCAAGTCACTCTGGATTTTGGAGAGGAAATCAATCTGATTCATGTCTTTAATTGTGAGAACTTGCTGGCCTGCCTCAAGCTACTGCAATCTCGCAAAACAGGAGTTTCCTCCGAACGTCTGGAGCTGAAAACTTGTGGACTGGAAAACTCGGAAGCAGATTCCTCAACCGTAGTCCTCAAGCTGGCTCCCCTGAAGGTGAGTTCGGAATTTTGAGGTTTTAATGCATATTTTGTTGGTCTGAAGATACTTTAAGACAATTGGGAAATTAGTTGCAATATGATTTTTCAGGTATATTTTGTGGATTTCAAAGGAAATAGTTTATGAAGAAAACTGAATGTTTATTTCCATTTCAAACAAAACGAAGGTTTTATTTAGCTCAGTATTCTGCAAGTTGAAGACTTACACATATAGCTTTCTTCTTTATATTTTTTTTTTTTGTGGAAACATATAGCATGTCCCCTCGCCTGGCTCCCCTTTAATGTCGCCCTGCTCCTGCCCCCCTAATCACTCTTCTCTCTGGCTTCTGTGCGTCGTCTCCTCCGTCTCTTTGTGTCTTACCTTCCCCATTTTAGCCATAAAGTGCGTCTCCATCAGGCCCTTGGTGCCTACTCCCTGTGGCCCAAGTCGGTTATCCTCTTCCGGCTATCCTGTTCCGTTTACCGCATCGAAGGGAATTGCAAAATTTGTCTCCGCCTGTCCTTTTCAGTTTTTCACGCCGCTTTTTTTTTTGTTTTCATTTGATTGACATTCCGGCACAGTAGAGCTGACACTATTTCGATGACGATATATCGATTTCTAGCTCTGCCCGGCACTATCGATTGTTTTCAGAGGGGTGAAAATCCTTGCTAATAGAAACATCGCTTTTTAAATTGTTTAGGTGGAGAATATTGCTTAAAAGTATTAATAACTATTAAAAAATACAAATTAAAAATGTTTCTTAAATAATGACTATTATATTTTTCCATTTCAGATTGATGGCGCCAAGAGTGGAATGGAAAAATCCAACCCCATTTCAGTTGGCTACAAAATTAAAGAGCAGACTGATCCGGCGTCTATAGTATCCTCGAAATTTGGAAAAAACTCGTTGTATCCTTCCCAAAGAAGCGAATCAAATCCAAAGTTGCCGCTGTACTCCCGAAGCAGTCGGGACAAGTTGATTTGTCACCTAAATGTGGATATTTTGGCAGGAACATCAGAACAGATTCTTCTAGCTGGCACCGCGCTGATTGTCGAAGATTTTTAGATTAAGTCTTATAAACACTATTATGTAAAACATTTCTGAAAAA
Source organism: Drosophila truncata (assembly GCA_008042515.1). NCBI lineage: Eukaryota > Metazoa > Arthropoda > Insecta > Diptera > Drosophilidae > Drosophila > Drosophila truncata. The sequence continues at coordinate 125,129 of VNJQ01005049.1, read as the reverse complement.
TAATAAAAAGTAATTTTAAATAAATGTGTTTTATTTAATTTTATTTTTCTTTATGTCGAATAAAAACCAGTGTCGAAATATTCTATTATTTTCGACTGGGGGCGCTTTAACATCTGGAAAACGCCGAGCATGTAAGACCGTGTAGAAAAAACCTAGTTAACTGTAAAATTTAAAATGTTCTTATTATTACAATTGATAATAATACTAATTTATTTAAGATAACTTTCCCACCTTCGAAGATAATTTGCGACATATGTTATCAAGGCCCAAACTGTGGTCTGGCATTTGTACTTAGCCAAGAATTCAATATTATTAAAGAATAATTTACTAAAATTCATTAGGCTTAAACAATAATATATTATTAAAAATAATTGTTTACTTTTTGTTTGTTTATTTTTATTTAAAAATATATAGGCAAGGATCTTTTATGTGATTATAATTAATATTCCGTTTCTCCTTGCAAAATTCGACTTATCCTGTTACGGATGTCATTTTATAAGTTATTTTAACAGTTATTAATAAATATATTTTCCTAACTGCACCATTGACATTGTAGGAGCTTACTTAGCCCGCTATCAATAAGCAAATACAAATTAACTAACAAATCGGACCGCTAACACGTAAGTCGCTAACAAATTTTGAATATTTTTCATCTGCAGCTGGTCACGAACTGTTCTTTTTTATATTTAAACATAAATGTACATTACATACATATGTGTAAGCGTATTTTATCATTTATTTACATAAAATAAGCGACCGCAAGGCTTAATTAACCGCAAAAGTGGCAGGAAAAATTATACAAAAAAAAAGAAAAACCCACGTAGAGAAGGACAAGAAAATGAGAAATGAAAAAATAAAATATGATATGATATGTGAGTTAATGCAAAACGTAAACAAGAAAGAAAAGAAGCGACCAAGGATAAACACACAAACATGTGGCAATAGATATGCGGACTTCGGGTATTGGCATTAAGCGGAGTAATAAGGTAAATATGTATACAGCTATAAAAACACAAGGTCCGGGAAAATAAATATATTTATCTGTACGACAACTGTTGAGGAATGCAAACTAAAGGGAACTTATTTTCCCGGATTAATAGGATCGGAGTGATGGGATTTATAAGAGGATATATTACGGAATGCTTTAACGTGTTTTTAGGGAGTGTTAAAATATTAAATTAAATATTTTTAAAGGTGGAAATTGGTAGAAGTTTTCTACAAGAAATGCTTAAAATGTAGACAAATTATTGTTCATTAAAATATTTAAATATTATTTTCAATTTTCAATGAACGGACTAAAAAAAGTAAAGTAAGTAAATATTATTTTCAAATTATGAACAGACTTAAGAAAGTTACGGTTTAAATAGAGATACCTTTGAAGTTATGGGAAATATTAAACAAATTATACTTGGACAAACAAGTATTTTGAAAGGTAGATAGGTTACTTCATCAATATTCATTGTTGGCCTAAGCTAGTATTTAATGTTATGCCAGAATGTATTAGGGATTTTGGTAACAATCCAGAATTTTAACTTAGATACAGAAACAGATACAAATACTTTTTCAGAACTCTGAAAAATATATGTGTACAATGTACATAAATAAATATACATATATTTTTCTTTGTATTTAAAAGTGATTTCCATTAATTTGTATTATTTATCAAATTGTCCTTAGTTTTAAAATTATATTAACTAAAAAAATGGCAGTATCCGCGACATTTTCAAGGGTAAGCCCCCTTTATTGAGAACACTTTGTACCCATCGGACATTGACCGAACCCTGACTCACAGTCACACTCGGCGCCCTTTCCCTGCCCTTTCCCCCTCACCTTCACCCTCTCCGCATCCCTTCTCTCATCTTTGTTTATTTTTTTCCTGCTCTGCGCTGCTCTTATCAGCGGACGAGAACGCAGCGTGAGTGCGGCTGTCACTTGGGGCAAACATATGTTTCGTTACAAATTGACGACCGCAAACCTCTTATCAGCAACGGCTGCTGCTGATACCAACAACAACATCAAAGGGGGACACACAAGAAGGGGGTGCCGGGGTGCAGGGGAAAGGGAACCGCTGGACAACAGAAGACAACAAACGAAAATTAACGAAAACTAAATTTAAACACGTCTTGCTGCGGTCCACCCAACGAAGAGATGTGTTTCATTAGCTGCAGCTGCAACGGGTTGGCCATCTCTTTCGCTCGCATTTATCGCTGCCTCTTTCTTGTGCAGGGCACTGAAAAAAACAACACATCTGATATATTTTAAACATTTGTTCTAAAGTCAAATTTATCCGAATTTCTACCTAAAAATATATCAAAATGCCAATAGTTTGTTTCTAAGTTGAACCTATTGCTCTGCCCCTGCTTTTAATTAAACTATATTTCTTTAAAATCTCAATATTTTTAAGGCTTTATGTAAATATTTGCAAGATCATATTATTTTATTATGTCACTTAATTTATTTCCTTTCCATTCTCAGCATTTTCTTAACTTTAATTACTCCAAAATTCTTATTTTTTATATTTATTAATTCCCAGAGATACCCATTATTTATTATAAATGATTTTGTATCTTAAATATTTTAATTCATACTAAAATCCAAATAATTCCCAGTGTATTCCTGCGGTTAAAACGCTGGTGAGTGTGTGCGCGTGGCAGGTGGAGAAAGGGGAAAGCATGTGCTAAGACCTATTAAGGGGTTAAGGGTTGTCCACCGCTGACTTTTCGCTCGCAGCGGGCGGTTATACTAAATAAGGTTTACTGCCGGGACCCCGTGCGGATATGTCAGGGCCTAATCCAGGTCTCAAGGCAGGCAAAAGGGAGCTGCGTAGGACGGGAAAACGTTTGATATAATTGTTATTATCAAGAACAGATTTCGAACGGGGTTAATTTCGGTAAACAAAGGCTGTGGCCAGTCCAATCGCGAAACATTTAACTGGGAAATCAGCTTGAGCTTTGAGTACTTTGATTCTTTAAGTATTCTAGATACAAAATAGTTTCTAAGGTCGCTTAATAGTAGTCTTTTACATATCAAAGAACCAAATAATTATGGGGTTCTTTTAGGACAGAACCCTTTCGATTTTTCTCTCTCTCTCTTAACCTCTTTTGAACAACTCAAAGTTGCCCTCTGGCCCACGGAAGTTAAATATATACAACGGGTCGGGAAAATATTAAATCCGGATCCCCTCGAAGTCCCCTGATCCCTGGGCCCCCTTCGATTCCATTCGATTTTGCTGCGGTGTGAACGGGCAATGGCAAACAGGCAAATAAACAAACAATCGGGATGGGCGGCGGACAATGGGCGGCAGGCGTTCGTCCTTTGGCTTTCGGCCACGATTTTCCATGAGGTGCGTATGCACATGGGCCGACGGTGTGTTTGTGTGTGTGTTCAAGTTTCAGGGGGCTGATTGCTCACCGGCTTATATAGGAGAATGGCAGGACCTGGCTTACCCGGCATGGCCAGGAAACAATTAGCTCTAAATAAAATTTAAAATAAGCAACTGTTTGCGCTTCGCCGTTGCCAGCGGACACGTAAGCGGCTTTAAGGGGCAGGGGAGGGGAATGGAAACTCATATTAGATAGCATGATATCACTTAATTACGGTATTTAAATGAGCAACAAATGATATGCTTTTAGGCTTTCGACGAGACCCATTTGGGCAGAAACCTCAAACGCACACACACGACCTCCTGAATATCACATGCTATCTCTGCATATTTCCCGAATTTATTTCTATATTTAATTTTTGGACTTTTTCTATATAAATTCAGTGCCAAAAACGTGCGCTACTAACTATGCAACACTTTGTGGGCGTAATCATCTTTGGACAACTTCATTGCCATGGAACTGCGAGCTGCCAGCATCACATGTGCGCGCGAGTATGTTTGAAATGTAATTGAAATTTAGTTGGCAAAACTAATTGGAATTGCTGCATTATGCAAACGGCGATAAAGCTGCAGTGCAGCAGTAAAGCCTCCCAAACAGTACCAAAAAAAATGAATCAAAATGTAGAAAAATAAAAAGTTACATATGATTTAAGTGAGGGATTTATTAAGGAATGTCAATAGTTATGTAAGATTTAATTAAATATATAATAATTGTGATTCTAATAACGGAAAACATTGAAATAAGTATATAAACTTCATTCTGTTAAATAAAAATATAATCAAAATCAAAAATATATATTTCAAATATTCCTTGACTGTTATTCAACATTTAAAAAACAAAATATTTTCCTTTTAACCAAAATAAAGACTCTAAAAATATTGAAAACAATAGAAAATTGCATTCGAGTGCAGAAAAAACTGTTCAAAATCGTTTCCAATGAAACTGCTAATTAAAATAATTTGCGTGCTCGTTCGACTAAACCCAAAAGTGAACGACATGAATAATTTAATTAACCGAAATGACATGCAAAATGCTTAGGACAATAGCCACAAACGACAGCTATTAGGGGGGGTTTCGGAGGGTGTATCAGAGGGGGTCTCAAAAGGGGGTTCAAAAGGTCAGGTTAGGTCCCTCAAACTGCATTGCCATTGCTGACCCAATTAGGAAACTGTTTTGGCCATCGCGTTTAGTTTTCGGTCACTATCGAATTATGCATGCGATAGAGCTTTTCCATTTCCCGGAAGTCACTCACTCCCATCACCACACTATGGTATCTGCTCTCGCAAACTGAAAACCGCACAATCCCCGGTTTATAGAACATTGCAACGGAATTTAAGTCCTTGCAGGGCATTAATTAATGTGCTGGCCTCCCTTTAACTAAATTATACTCTTTATATTTATTTACCCATATTTATTTGGTTATTCGTACAAGCTTTGTGTGAAGTATGAAAACAAAAGCCAAAAGTTCACCAAAAAATTCAAGCGCAAAAAATTATGCGAGTTTCTACATAATAATAAAAGTTTCAGCCGCGCTCAATTTAAGCCGCATTTCGGGTTTACGCTCTTGGCTGTTGGAAAGCTTAGCTGATTTACTGTTTGTTTTTTTTACCCGGTATTATGATCATTTTGTGTTATTCATGGATATACTTTCAATTTATGCAGATGCTTTTGCTATAAAGATAGACTTTTTAAATATTTAATTAGATTCAGATATTTATATCTCTTTTGGTACTAATTTACTAATTTATTTAGCAGCTAGTCCCTAAACATTCCTAAAATATATGTACACAATTAAATATATGTAGTTCGTTTCACCCACAACCATGGTTATTAAAATCGCTCAGTCATGGAACAGTTCACTGCAATTTTCTCTCAATTGACTGTTCATTGTTGTCCCTGGTGAATATATTTTTGTTTTCTTTCAGCCTTTTGCTGTTTGGATGGATCATTTTGTTTATATTGTTTTTGTTTTTTGCGTTTTTCGTGGTTTTTATAGAGCAAACATAGTTTTAACCATTTTTCGTGAAAACCCAAAATGAAATGGCAACAGCCAGCGGCCAGAGGTGTGCACCCGCGTGAACTCGCACTTGGAGAAATATATGTAAAATTTATATATTTTAAGAGAAAATTAATTTGTCAATAAAATATAAATATAAAAACCATAAGGGTACCATTTTAAAATAAATAAAACCAACCTCATTAATATTAAAATGTAATGAAAAAGTATTCAAAACTTGTTTTAATTAAAGAAAATTCTAAAATAATTAAAAAAATTATTTTATATTTGTAAAATAATTTTCCGAAGTGTAAAATTAAAACACAGGAATATTTTTTAACAAAACTAATATTTATACAAGTATTTCCTGTTCTTTTTACAGATAAAATTAGTATAAGGGAAATTTTTTGAGCCCTAAAAGTATATTTACAGTGCTGTTTAAATATAATTTCTTTTAGGTATAAATATAAAATTAACTACATTTTTTTTTAGGTGTACACAACCCTATATATGTATGCATAAAAGTGAGTGAGAGTATGCGTGTATATCCCCGTGTATACATGCATTTATACAAACACGCAAATTATGCAAACGGCTACCGCAAATAACATAAATTTCACAAACTTGGCGGCCCGCAACGCAACGCACCTGGATCTGGTTGGGGGCGTGGCAAAAGAGGCGACGGACAGGAGCACGGGCTGGGAACAGTGTTGACATCCTGGCACAACGAAAAGGGGAAAAATCAAATACTTTCGGCAGTCCAGAAAATAGCAAACAATCGCTTAATATAGACAATTTGCACGTACGTTTTCTAAGCCTTTTTTGTTTACTTTATTTTTGCATTTTAATATTTAAATAATAGAATAATAATTAAAAAATAGAATGTGATACTTGTTTATTTAACAAACACATAATAAAACAATTTTTTACTGGAATATTTGTCACTTTACTAAGCATATTCATATTCATTTTTAGTGCCAGGATATGAGACACCCACGTATCAACCTTTTAAACTTTTCGATAGATATTAATATTTTTTTCAAAGAAGTGGAGAGTTTTTGGATGTTCATAGGTTTTCAGTTTAGGTCTTTAGCTAAGTAAGTTTCCTGTGAAGGGAAAATTTTAGAATGAATGCTTCCAATTTCACTTAATTGAAAAAGTTAATTCACTTTTTGATTAACTTTTATAGTAGTTAAGGAATATTTTATATTGCGAGTAAAAAGAAATGATGTGGCGGCTTCTATATGAACTTTATTATCGCCAGCAGGAACATGAAAACCGCACTGAACCCAGATCTTATCGCTAGACAGTGGGGTGAATGGCTTCACAGTAAGGTCATACTTATATTATAATTATATGATCGAAATGAAACATTAATATTAAATATAAGTATCAGATGTTAGAGACTAAAGGATATATATATATATTTATTTTAATATACATATGTTCGTTACGTTTCAAATATAATAATTTAATATATATTTAATATAAGATATAACTTCATAAGGCATTTTTAGAATACAAAAATTGATATCCATAATTATTTACTAAATGTATTACCTTCCGAAATATATACCTTAGTCTATATAGATACACCATATATCTTTATTTCTATATAAACAACAGCCGAAATAGAGCCACATTCACATCACCTTCCATAGGTGTTGGATGATAGCGCCGCATAGAAATGTTAACACCATGGCATCTGCATCTGTGAGGTTGTGTATCTGTGCGCTGCATTCATCGGTGGCTACTGCACATGTGTGTGTGTATGGGGTGCTGGTGTGCAAATTCCAACCGACAACGAACAACTTTATATGCAGAAATACAGAAAGGGAGAATGTGCAGCGCTTTTGATTTCGTTTAATGCGCGCATCTTCGGCATTCATAATAAAAGCAGATTACGAGCGTTGACAACACTGTCAATACAGGGATCCAGGGGGGAGGGGGCGTGGCAGCAGGATGAGAGCGGTAAATGTAAAGGGGGGCGGAGGAGAGGGTGCCCTGTCAACGGCAGCGGCCAATTGCCGTAAATTTGCGAGGGACATCAATGAAAAAATAAACCTTAAGCTGGAAATTTAATGCAAGCGAATGTGGAATGCACTTTGATTCGTTGAAATGTCTTCATTAAGAAATGTATTAAATATTTATAAATATTTTTAAATTTTATAGGTAATAGATTAAAGAAAACTAATCTTTTATAGTTTAAATTGTAAAATTGTTTTAAAATAAGATTTTATTTTTATATAGATTTTTTTTAATAATTTGCTAAATACATCCAACATAAGCTTATTTAATTTTCTGCTTTACATTCTCAATAGCCTACGGTCTTGTAATATTTGTTATGCTGACCTACTTTATGTTGGAGTTGAGCTAAAAATAAATTTTGTATACGCACCGTTGTACTGTTTTCTTTCTTCATTACCAAAGCCATGAAAAATTCACCATACCCCAAGGGAAAATGTATATTTTTTCAGCAAAAGAATCGGCAAGGCTTAAGACTAAAGATCAACAAAACGCTTAAAGTTATGTCAAGTTCTTATAGAATCCCAGATATTCGTTCCCACACACATACACACACGCTCCCAGTCATAAGTTAGTGACATTAATGCGCTTAATTAAAGCAGCGTCTGAATGTCAATAAGAACAGAAACATCAGCATTTTGCATGGAAGGTAAGGTATTGGTCAGAAAGGTTTTAAAGTTAAAATTAAAAAATATTTAACAAAGTTGGAAAACGTTTTGATAGTTTATACATATCTTAATATTAATTTGTAATATTTTTCTATTTAAGAAACAAGTTGGAAGCGTAATAATATGAAATATTTGAAGTGATATTAAAATTGCACCCCATCGGTAAGTTATATTTATATTTTTGTTTAAAATTTAATTTAAAGTGAAATATTAATATAATATTATAAATTTATAGTATTATGAATATTATAAATTATGATTACTGCTTCTTTTTAGTATAACACATAACTTTGTCCCTTAATATATCAGGTTCATTGAATATTTGAAATTATTATTAATTAAATGATACATTGGGAAATTATAAAATTTTGATTCACTACAAAATTCTTCTTTTTAACTATTCGTAAAAGATATTCGTTATCCCCTGGTATTAGTAATATTTATTATTTCAATCCCTTTCCTTTCTTCGAGGTCGGGATTAAATCAAATCAATTGGAGACTCCGAAAGAAAGCGCGGAGGGCCCAAACTGATGGAGATTTTTGCATTCGCATTCGAACAATGCAATAAAAATTGGGTCAAAGATCAAGTGGAACTCCGAGACAAAAAGAGAGACAGAGAGTGACTGAGAGAGAGAAGAGCAGAGGCAACGATGTCAAATAGAGTTGCGAAGCAGAAGAGGCAGCTACGCGTGGCATCTACATGAATTTTAAGGCGGCAGAGGTGGAGGTTTCTGGGGGTTGGGTTTTTTGGAAGGCGGAAAAGGGGGGCAGAGGTCGCTTCGTCGAGCATGATGGATATGCACACACTCGCACACACACACACACGCAAAGGCGGCACAAGAAAAAGATTAAGAAATATGCGCGTGAACACTCTTTTTTTCTTGCCGCACTTTTTCCTGAATTCTACACTAAAAAAAATGAAAAAAAAAAAATAGAAAATACAAATAAAAATTATTTTCCACAATTGTGTACTTTTTCTTATTGTTTTTAATATAATATAAACATCTAGTCACCGAAAGGTCCCCTTAGCATCGACACCAATTAGGACTGCAATTCTCAACTGGATCTATTAGCAAGCTACTCCGCTGGAAGCCAAGAAGTTAGACAAAAATCAATAACAGCCATTAGATACTAATGACAGGCTTTAGAAAACTTTTTAGCGAATTAAGCTCTTGTTTTAGTGACCTCTACTTGACAAATTTAAAATAGAAATATTAAATAAAACAATTGATTTTGTAATTTAAAAGTTAAAATTATTATATATTTTGTATGCTTAAGATTTTAAACTGAAATAACAAATAAACAAACATATGTGTATTATTCCCTGTGCATTATTGTTGCCGTTGCTGGGAGCCATGTGTATAAGTATGCATATGCAAACAGTGGGCGGCAGTGGGGTGGCATATGGAAGGTAGCGTATAAGAGGGGGAGTCGGGAGCCGGGAGCCGGTGCGGATGAGGGGCAGACTGTCAGCGGCACAGCTGTGACTAAGCGGCGCATAACTACCAACTGGCAGCGACTACGGCGACAACTACAGCAACTGGATGTTCACGGAGGATGCCATGAATGCAGTTTGTTCCACTCTCGCGCTCCTTCCCCTTTTCTCTTGCCTTTTTCCTACTACCCCCTTCTCCTGCCTCTTTCTCCTTCCGCCTTTTTTCTTCTCCTCCCATTTTCCTTTTGTAGTCGCTGCCGTTTTTTGCACTCCTTTTTTTTTGGCTTACTCGTAGGCGTTGATGATAGCAAACGATGCACCGCTGCACAGTGGAACGAAACGTCAGTTGGCCGTCAAATTGATGGGTGATTGATGGCCAAGTTAAGTGCCTTAAACTAGGCAGCGCTTAGCTATGATAAATGGTGGGAATATACCCAGGAATTTTAATTAATTAAAGCTTTAAAGCTTGCGTTTTGACAGAGTTGTCACCTGGGAAGCATAATTAATAAAAAGGGGTTAAAAATACTTAATTATAAGTATAGGAAAAATTGATTCCAAAAAATAATATGTATTTCAAATCAGTTAAAACTTAATGAATATTATTTTAATAAAATATACCTAATATAAATTCACTACGCTTCAATACAAGTTTTCGGTAAATAACAATCATTAATGCTTATTTCCAGAAAAAAATTTCACACAATTAAACTAAATAAGAAAATTCATTGGTTTGTAATTATTTTATAATTTAATTTAATTATTTTAAAATTTGTATGGGCTTTTTTACCCCTAAGTTCCCACTGTGCACACTGTGACGCCTGCAGCGGAATTTGGCAAACTGGAAAACTGCATGAAAATATGCAAAAACGTCGAAATGATTGCGGCTGAGCCGCACTGAATTCCCTCTCCTTCTTTCCCAGCAACCCATATCCGTCTCATCTGCTCCCTTGCGTCACCTCTCCGCTCCTTTTCCTCCTTTCCCCTTGAGCGCGCTTTTCCGCAATTCGCATTTTAACCGCTTTTCTCTGGATATGCACCGAAAAAATATCGCAATTAGACTTTGGCAAACTCTGATATTAGAGAAATATTTAAAGTGAATCTTTATTTAAAATATTTTTTTTTAAATTAAAAGGAAAGTACTTCCGTCTACTTTTCGGATTTTTATTTACTTTTATTAGATTTTATTAATAAGTATTAAATAAAGGTAATATATTCAAATACAACATTTCGTAATTAATTTTTTCATTTGTGGTATATAAAATCATATTTAATTTAACCCTTTGAATAAATAAGTAATTAATTGTAAGGAAAAATATATAAAAAAAAATATACAATTTCCAATACACAAATTTTTGTGCTGTGTTTTTTTTTCGGTTTTAGGTCGCCAAAGCTTCGGTGCCCTGCATGCAACGAAAATGAAATTAAGTCAAGACGGTAGTCACATTAATCGACCGTGCCTCCTTTATCCCCCTTTAGCCCCCCGCGATTTTCCACGGCTTTCCACGGGATTTATTTCGCTTTTCTCCACCGCCATCGCCATCGCCGCCGCTGCTGTTGCTGCTGCTGATTTTCACTTCTTAACAACAATTAAGCGCGCACATAAGTCAAAACCGCAACAACAACAACAACGAAATGGAGCAACCGATGTGAAAATCACAGCAACCAAATAAATTGTTAAGAAAAGCGCGGGGGTGGAGGTGAATGAGGAGCAGAGTGCAGTTAGGAAAAAAAAAGCCATTTCCTGTAAAACAACGACAAGCACGCCTCCCGCCTCCCCTAAAGCCCACTTTAAAGCAATCGCCTTTGAACCCTCACTTCACTGTGCACTTTGACACTGAAAAAAATGATGGAGAAGTGGAATTTGTTTGAAAACCCGCTATATAAATAGTATAAATGTTCTTAAATAAAATATTATTGGTTTATGGCTTCTATGGATAGAATAATATATTTCTTATTAATTTTATTTCTTGATCATGCTCCATTTAAATAGAAAATTTAATCATATTTGGGTTTACGATTTTATTATTACAATTTTAACTTTTTTTTGTGTGTAATCCTGCACTTCACCCACACTTCCCTTCCCGCTCTTACCACCGACATTTGCAATTGGAGGACGCTCTCGTTGAGCATCGACCGCACAAATAATTGGAACTTAGTCTAGTAGATGGCGGTGCGAATGAGACGGGGGGAGTAATGGCGAAAGAGATGGCAAGATGGCTGGCAGAAGGAGAAGCGGCCACGAGGGCAAACTGCCAGACACAATGAGCCGCACTTGAAGTGCATTATCCGTTGTTCTCGACATCTTTGCGGTGAAAATGCCGCTTCTGTGCTTTGCCCCTCAACCCCCCTACGATACCATTCAATGCGCCCCCTTTTCCACTTTCCCCCTCCCCCCCCCCCAGCCTCTGTTTCACTTTTTCTCCCAATTTCCACTCCACCGAATTGTGGGTCACCATTGAAACCCAAAATACGCACACTCAATCATCGTTTTTGTCTTTTTTAATGGTGATTCCTTAGCAGCTCCCCTGCAACCATCCATCTCTTTCTATAGTTCTTTCCCTCTCTTTCTGCCCTGCTCGCCATCTGTCTCTGTTGAATCTTCTTGGCTTCTTTTTGTTGTTTTTTTGTTTTTTTTTTTGGTGGTGGAGCTGTTGCTGCCGCATAATTATTGCCATTAGAGTGCGTCTCAATTGAGCTCCGCTTCGGTCTGCTCCTTCTGCAGCCTCTTCTACTGCCCCTTCCTCGGCTTCATCTTCCACAGAGTGCCCGAGGTTTCAATTGAAGCGACGCGTGTCATTGTGGTTTGGCCAAACTGCAGCGGGTCAAACGAGGAGGAAGGTGGGGAAAGGATACACTTGGGGAAAAATATGGAATTTTTGTAATAAGAGATAAAGAAGGGATATTGAATTTTGGCTAAAGGTGAGCATAAAATAAATGAAATACACAAAAATATTTAAATTATAAATATTACAAAATTGAGGAAGGATTCAATAATAAAAGGATATTTTTTATAAAATTATAAAAATTATTAAATGAAATATATTGTTAGAGGATTTAAGAACTCCGAGTTCGGAGTTCGAGTTCGAGTTCTAAGACATATCCAAAAGGTATTATTATTTTTATTACAGTGCACTCTCAATGCGGAGGCGGTGTGTTTGGAGCAGGGTCACCGATGGAGTCACCGTCATAGAGCCGGAGTGCCAGTGGCAGCATCGCCGCCAGACCTTGTGCCATTCGCATTCCGAATGGAAGTGGCCTAGGCCAGTGAAAGTTCTTGACAATGTGCATCATTAATATTGTCTGGCTGCTTCGTGATGCTGCCTTTCCGACCCCCGAATGCCGCTCCCCGCATTTCTTGCCCTGCTCCCTCGTATGTATTCTTGAGCTGCGCTGCTACTGCCTGTGGCATTGCCCAAAATGCAAGCTGAATTCGATATTTCGGGGCATTGTGTTGCGGCTTTTGTGCCCGCGCTCCGGGTTCCAGGTGGAAAATGGAAAACGCGACAAAGGAATGGGGATTGAGTGAAATCTAGCCGCAGATGGGATGCCCATTAGGTCAACGATGAGGTCGAGATATGGAGTAGGAATAGGCCTCCGTTTGGAGTCCAAGTGAAATTGAGTTTTCGCATTAGCATCTCTTATTCAAGGCGATGTTGCTCTTTAACATTTTTGTTTTGCTTTAAGAAGTTGTTGGCAAATTCTTTGCTATATTACTCGAAAGGTACAAAAATAGCAAACCAATAAATATTTCAGAAAATTTAATAAATAATTCAGCAGTGATGAAAGTTCAAGTTATATATTTTACATGAAAACCTAAGCTGAATCGATGTTATAAAATATTTATAGTTATACGCAACTCTATATAAAATTTAAATCAAAGAAAGAAAAATAAAATATTGAGAGTTTGCCCATAAATTGCATTAATTCTTTAAATATTTCATTTTGCTAACCACATAGAAATTATGCAACTTTGCGGTTTCTGCGGTTGACAAACTTTTTGAGGTGGGAAATCTAATAACCGCGACCAGTTTCCGTTTTTTTTTCTAAATTATTAAACCCTTTATTTGCAATTGGAAATGAGTTTTTAACATAATTAATTTGCCCCACATTAAAATCGCAAGCGTTTCAGCTGGTTTGGGGCTAATTTGCCTGAAATTAATATGCCCATCACATTAATGACTGTCACCCTCAAACCCAATTGAATCCTCGGCCTTAACTCTTTCAGTCTCATCAATCAATTGTGGGGCGAGTGTCCTGCCCCGCGGCCCTTATCCATTATGAGTTATGCAAATAATTAAGGAGAAAGGACTTTACCGAAATGAGTCTGGCCTTGGAAGAGAAGTAAACTAAACTAATCTGGGCAGATATAAATGAAATGGATTACCACAGGGCTAGACTTTGGAGAAATTCGACCCTCAACTGGAGGGGTCACTGAAGTACTAAAATTGTTCACGCCCCAGACATAGAAATTGATATCAGAGACAAGTACACAGCGAGAAAATATACAACAATATTTTTAAATTTAAAAATTAATCCTAATTAAGTGGATATTAAAACGAATAAATGTATAATTTAATTTATTTAAAGTAAGATATATAGGATTTAGAATAAGTCGTTAAAAAAATTAAAAAAAAATACCTTCTTGATAATTAATCTTACAAAATGAGTTGAAAATTTTTCTCAGCTCGTTTAAAATTGAAAATTTCAATAAATCTTTATAAAATGACATGTTATATTTTTTTACAATTTTTCTGTGTGTACAAACACTTCCACATGAATAGAAAAATAATTTTTTACGACTCCAACAGCAGCAGCTCGGGGTCAAAAGTGCAGCGGCAGCGGCGTTTACGATTACCAAAACGTATTTATTATTCATATGAAAGCATGCAAACTACTCCACAAAACACACATGTGCAGGCACACACACACACACACACTTGCGGCCAGGGACATTAACAATAAATATAATGGCTCGTCGAACAAATATAAATTGACACGAAGATAACCTTTTGTGGCATCTCCGGCCCAGACACCGATGAAGTTGCTCAGTCTGCCAGTCAGGCAAAAGTGGCTGTGTGGAAAGGTGGGAGGGCGGGGCCAATGACGAGGATGCCTCTGCCATCGACAAGCCAACGAAGTGGCGTTATCAATATCGAGCGGTTCAGGCGCCTCAGTTGATCTCCCCGTCTGGACTCGAATTTAATTTCTCAATTCTGTTGACCCTTTTCGAGGGCCTCACATTTCATTCAAAAAGGGGTATAATGAATTTAAAACATAGTCTAGAAAGGGAAGAAACTATAGGAGCATCGAATTCGAGGTCCATCTGAGTCAGAACCTTAATAAATTTAAGATAGAATTAAAAAATAAATGCGGTCTCTAAGGATTTGTCCTACAAAATATTATTTGATTATATAATTCAATATTTTAATAAGAAAATAATTTATAGGATTTCTAATTGATTTCTTTTTTAATTTAAGGTAGAGTATTATTAAATTCTTAGCTCTTCTTCATTGCCTGTCTCTTTTATTTTGGCTTTCTTATAAATATATTTCTAAAATTGAAATTTTGAGCGCCCGCATGAACCGAAACTTGTAGCATACTTCCCAGCGCCGCCGGAGCCTTCCCAAGAACTTTTATACAGAAATTTTTAAATTTCGGGGCAGGGGCAGGTCAATCACCACTCAATAACCCCTGGCACAATGAATGCCACACAACTCTTTTGCATTTGTATTGTTTGCTGCGACCCCCCGAAAAAGAGTCAACAACTTTCGAGGGCTTTGAGTTGTCGCTTTTGAAATTTTCTCTTTGGTTCTTTTAGGCCATTTTCCCGACTTCCACACTCCCACTCCCACACTTCAACTCCCTGTCTACCATTTTCGATTTTGGGTTTTAGCATTTTGTAATTTTGTCTTTGACAGCTTTGTGATTTTGTGTGCCAGTGGGTGTCGGTGGCATGATTTTGAAATGCATTAAAATCACAAATGCTTTGTGCTTTACCCACAGATACAGACACAGACACAGATACAATTGAAATAAGAGCGCACCCATACACACAACACAGTTGAGCGAGCAATAGTGCAAACATTTTTTGGAAACATTTCCCGTCATTAAAGCCGGCCTTTATGGATTAGATTACAAGCTTGTTAGCCAAAAGCAAAGGGACGTAAAAAAGAAAGGTTGTAAATGCACTTGGAACAACATCCTGACAATATATTCAAGGGAAAAATATGCCACACATTTTATAAATTAATTTAAGGGGAAAAAATCATTATCTTAATAAGAACTTTTTTTATTTTCAAGGAAATTAAACCTAAATTTATATTTTTAAATTTATTAATATATATATAATTTCATACCGAAGTAAAACTATATTTCTGAAAGCCAAATAGGAAGCCGAATTTATTTATTTTCTTCCTGATAATTACAAATATTTATAGCTTCCTGTGAGCTATTTTTTTGCTTGTGTGATATTTCCATCCAAAAATCTATAGCTATAAATTGTGTGAGAAAAACGAAAAACTGTCAAGTTATTTGTCATTTAGTCAATGACATTTATTTCCATGTTTTATTTTACTTTTTCCTTGCTACACAATTGAGTTTCGGAACAATCCCCGCCGCTCCCCCTCCTCCGCCTGCTCCTCTGGCTGCTGGTTGTAATTGAAGCATGTAATGCACCAGACCCAACTGCACCCCGTCCCCATTCTCGATGGAATTGTCATACAAAAGCTTTTGGGAACATTTTGGGCAACTGCTGTTTTCGATATAATGACCTCAAGGCAACAAATCCACCCGACAAGCCAACAACTAAACAACAAATGGAGCTTTCCCCCGGTTGAGTGCACTTTGTGTACATGTAACTATGTGTGACCGATGTTGTTTGTTTGTTGGTGTTTGCCCAACTACATAATCATCTATTAGTATTTACATACACAGAACTACACTTGTTTGCATTTAAGCGCCAAGCGGATTATTCCCGTCACTTGAGGGACCTTCCAACCCACTCAAGACCAGCCCCTCCCCGTCCCAAAGTCCTGAATCCTCTGCAAATGCACATAAGCAAAGATCTTTTCGGGTTTTTTGTAAGTATCTATCATTGTGTATGCTTTTTTTATCCGATACATGAAGGGGATTAAAAGGCTGTATAGTTTTTATAAAGACAGAGCAGGACTTCTTCGTAATGAGCATTGAATAATTATCATATATGTAATTTATTTTATTTCTTGCCATTTCCAAAGACTTATTTGTATTTAATTCTTATTATTTTTATTACCAATCCCTGATGCATTAAATATATATATTTTAGAAATTCTTTAACTACCGGATATCCCCTAGTCGAGTGTATCTTCGATTATGTACATTTCCTTCTTGTTTTTTTATTTCAAGTGCTGAGTGTGTGCAAGATTTATTGCTCCAATGATTGGGTTAGCTGGAAAAGTGCTTTGGTTTTCCACCACTAACACAATCTCGCTGTTTTTCTTTATTCCTATCTCTGCTTTTCTTTCCCCCCTCTGTTTTCACAGTGGAAAATCTTTCATTGTAATCAATATGTGTATAAATTAGAGGAATTCGACAAATGGCTTGGCTTGACATCTCCTCGCAATCGCAACCCAGGACTTTGGAAAATTCAACGCACTTTTCATTGTTTTTATTTTTCACCTATTTTGTATTTATTTTGGCTTAGTTTTCCATTGGCCCCGGCCTTTGTAAATAGATAGAGTGTCACAAAGCAAACAGATTTAAATTCAAACAAATGAATTGCATTTGTAATCCTTGTGAAAAGTGCAGATTAAATTTTTGTTTTTCTGTTCTGTTTTCTGTTTGTTGCCAGGATATTGAAATGAATTTTAGTGATTTAATTGTGTTTTTCGTTTGGGCTATTTTCTGGTCAGCACTGAATTTATTTCATTTTGAAAAATCTATGCAATTTATCAAGTTTTTCTTAAAGCTCTTAAAAAATACTTGACTTTAAGTTTACACTTAAATATGTTTGCACGATTTTAATATTATAATTTCAATGATGTGCATAGGAACAACAAACAAAAGTCAAGTTTACACAACTGCATATACATATTTGCCTCTGGACTTCCATTGGTGAGAGTGTGTGTTTAAGAGCTTAGAGCCTTCCATATTTGATGATGTTTTCAGATTAACGTCATGGCCAATCCTTGAACTGTTGCCGGGTAGCCCGGAGGCGTTTCAGTTCGGAAATACCAAAATCTCGGCCTGAAACATTGATAAGTAAGCTGGGCGGAAAATGAAAATTGGCCAAAGACATCAATGTGCTGGCCAAAGTCATAATTAATACAGGAGGCCGGGCAAACAAATAAAATACGCATACCAGGCGCACATGTAGTGATTATTAGGGATGGCTCGAATATCGATATAACAGTTATGATTCCTAGGGAGAGTATTTAATATATAACAAGATGGACATACATTCGGGTGTCCCGACAGTAGAATACCCTGTACCATTACACGACGCCGCTCGATTTCGTTCCCTATTATATTCAAATCGGTATCCAGGGAACACCACGTGGAGTTCATTGCAGATGCAATGGGATTTTATTTTTTTTATTTCTTAGTATTAATTACTGTAATTATTTTGATTTACAGGAAAAAACAAAAAAAAAATTTGCTAAAAATATAAAAGCTTTGACTTAGCGGTCCTCCCGCTCCCCGTGAATTGAATTCGAGACGACTTGCAATTACTCTAACGAACGTTATAGAATTAGCTCTGACTTTGTTTCGCTGTATGTATGCAGGCAAAGAATGTGACCATTGTAAGTGAATTGGTGCATGTGTTATTTGGAGCCCTTTGCCTTGGCTGCCTCTTGTATACATAATTAGTATAAAGTAAAAAGACTATATCTCCGATATTTATGGTACGATCTGAATGAAATTTAGACAATCTGTGTATTTTGATAAATTACATCAAGGTTGTGAATATGGTTTACCTAACTTTATAAATTTAGGAGATATACGTTTTTTTCAAATAGCTCCCCAAAAAAGGGGAGCAGCAAAAATTGAAAACAAACTTGATCTGCGTGCAGATATAAGAAGTCTAAATCCCAAGTTTGGTGTCTCTAGCTCTTATAGTCTCCGAGATCTAGGCGTTCATACGGACAGACGGACAGACGGACAGACGGACAGACGGACGGACGGACGGACAGACGGACATGGCTATATCGACTCCTAAAGTGGTCTTGACCAATATTTAGGTAACTTTTGGGGGTCTGCCACGCCTCCTTCTGCCTGTTACAGAATATCGCACAAAATTATAATACCTTTGTACCTTTGGTACATGGTATAAAAAGATATCCTAAGGCTGGCTGATCTAGAATTAATTTAGGATCTTTTACTCAACAAGATTTCCGATAAATTAATTTCGTTTCAAGAATATTCGTACGTAAATAATTAAAGTAACAATATATTTGAAAAATTTATTAAGGATACTAAATCCATATTTTATATGATATATTTTTACAACTGCAATCAATTTGTATAGGTTGCAGATTTTAAATCAGCATTTTCAATACGGTTTTTTAATTGTATCTGCAACATTTCCATCAATAACTATTCAGCAAATTCTTCTCCTCTATATATATATATACATATATACTTAGTCTGCACTAAATGTGTGTTGATTATGCCAGAAACATTTGCATTTGCCTTGGAGTGTTGCTGTCCTTCCGCCGCCTCCTTGCAAATGCAAATATTTCCGATTCCCCGCCGCCTTCCCTGTCGAAATTTAAACATGAATTTTAGTTATTTATTGCTGCTCTCGTTGTCTTGTTGTGCGGCAAATGCATTTTAATATTTCACATTGATTTGTTATGCAAAAATTTGATGGTTCTGTGCTATATACGTGTGTATATACCGATGCATGGGTATGTGGAGCCCATCAATCTGTCCATCACATCAGTCAAAGCGATTACATTGAGAGAGACAGAGACACAGAAGAGGATTCGCATCATTCCCTTGGCCTGTGCGAAATTATGCATACGCCGTGTTGGCTGGTCCACATAATTTAGCATTGATTATGATTATTATTATGATTATATTATTGAATTTAATTTGATTTCAGACTCTCTTCCCCCCACCGCCCTCAGCAGCAATTTCCGAGAGCTTAAGGAAAAGCTCTTCTCGTCGAGCATGTGAGGGGGTGGCAAGGGTGGCTTTTTTCTCATTCTCATTCACTTGGGGGGGCGGTTGCCTTCGTGTGGAGCCCGAAATGTCTTCGATAATAGAAAATATAATCAAAGCGCCATAAAAATGACATTTAACATGCGGCAGGCGTCGCCGGCTCCGTCTCTGTCTCTGTCTCGTCTCTCCCAACTGGGGGGTTGTCTCCCCCTGTAACCAATGAGCCCGCCCTCGGTTTTCAGTGTCTGTGCGGTTTTTATTTCATTCCACTTCGGTCGAGGGTTGGAACTCAATTTACTTGAAAACGCATCAAACAGCAAATTTTATGAATTTACAACGTTTCGACATTCGGTTTATACGCTGATAGTGGGTACTATAACTTGGGGAGGATATATGCAATCTGGAAAAAAGGATAAACTAAATATGGAAGAAAGTGCTTTAAAAAAATTATTGTAAATATTTTGTAGCTAGGTAAAAAAAAGTCAAATGATTTATTTATATTTATAATAATTCATGAGGATACATTCTGAAGGAGGGCAATAGATAGAATTTGACATTATATAATATTTTTCATAATTTCAAAAGGTTTATCTATAAAAATCTTTTTATAAAATATATATTTTATTTTAAACCATACATACAAAATCTTTTAACCTTTTATTTTTAGTGATTTTAAGAAACCTAAAGAGTATTTAAACATTGTACAGCTCGGAAAATTCTTTAGAATCATTTTTTCAACGCTTCATTTTTTTGTGCGTCGCTTGGGGTCACCGAGGGCGACAATTGTCCAGTGTGTGCGTGTGTGTGTACAGCTGGGTGTGCGTGTGTGGCATGTGTAAGTGTAATAGAAAGCAAAGTTGATGGGCTGGCTCTCTGACGTTTGTCCTTGTCGAAGTTGCTGCAGGACCACATCAAGCTCAAAAACAGTGGCAACTACAACTAGCAGCAGCAACATCAGTAGCAGCAGCAGCAGCAACACCAGTAGCAGCGACAACAACAACGATAGCAACAACATCTGTAAGCTGCCGTAAGGCAAATGGCTAAAGTAACCACCGACCAAAATGAGTTTGAGGTATGCACCATAAAAAATAAGAATTATAAAACTGAATAGAGAGATATATTGATGGGTAAAGGTATTAAGATCGGTCAATAGATCGATAAATCGATCGATAAATCAAGAGCATAGTATTAAAAAAGGAACATAACTTGTTTAATATTCAATAGAAATATTGGTTTACTGGAAGGTCTCAAGATAATTTTTTTGCAAATATATTAATAGTTTTAATATAATATATGATATATTACTTTTTAGGAAGCCACAGCATTTATAAATATTATTCTCCATAGAAAATAATATGTATATGCCAATATTAGATATTTTCTTTAATATTACATTTTCTAACTTTCATATTATTTTATTATATTTAAAGAAATTTTTTTCAGTGCCAAAAGTATCTAAGGAGAAAGGGTGTTAGATGGAAAGTGGGTTGAGGTCCAGAGGTCAGAGTGATGCGGCGCCTTTTTGCTTTGATAATGGCAAATGCTTCGGAGGTCTGTCAGTGGCTTCTTTGCTTTCCCGCTTTTTCACTTTTCCCCCCATTTTTCCCACTTTTCTTCTGTGCATATGTGGATGTGTGGCGGAAATATAGTTTATAAGCCAATGGGGAAATGTTAGTGGGTGTTTTCGGGGGCGGACGGCGAAGAGGACTCAAAGTGAGGATGGTTAATTGGCCAAAGGATGGGTAAAAGGATGTGTTGCAAGTGTGAAAAACGGAACGAGGAGATCAAAGAAAGTTGTGGAGGGGTATACATTATATAGAGTCTATGCGTTTCTTAGATGATAAAAGCTAAGTTTTTTGTAAGTTTCTGATATATTCCTTGATCGATCCAAAAATCTTTTTCCTGAAGTTATCATTATTTTTTAAATATTTCCTAAAGTTTTCTTAAGTAAAAACCCTGAAAACCACTTTATTTCTTTCTTTAATTTATTGTTATGTCACTCTTTCTCCCAGTTTGAGTAACATCCCCAATAACCTCCTTTGTCTTACACTTTCATCCCCATTTTCCCATTTTTGTTAAGGAACCCCAAACCCTATATGCGGGTTTCCAGTCTTTTTCAAATCCTCCTTCCTGCCAGCAACTAATTTTTTACCATGACTCTCCCTAAGCCTCTGAAGTCTGAATTTTGAATTCGGGCGAATAAAGACGAAGATGACGTCGCTGCATATATACATAAGTGTGTGAGTTCGTTTGAACTTTGCTGCAGTTGATCAAAAATTCATTTTCCCCAAAACTTGCCATAAAAATGGGAATTTTATAGAAGTACGTGTGGGTGTGTGAGTGTCCGGAAAAGTAGAGGGTGTGCTGTGGGGGAGTGGCTTTCACATGTGCGAATAAGTGAGTGAGTGTGTGAGTTTGCATAGCAACTTACTTCAGACTTTATTACTTTGCCTGCGATCGGTGGTTGTTGTTGGTCCTAGTGCTGCTGCTCCTAGAGAGTCTCTGCTTTGTGGGGCTGCCATCGCCTGATGCACGTCGACCTCGTCGACATGTCGTTGACAGCGTTGTTAACATTTTTATAACCAAAACTTTATGCGTCTCGCGAGAGGGTTTAATATAGCGGGTAATACACTAAGAGAAATTCAAAGAATAACTATTTAGGAAAGTGTAAGTGTAAGTGTAATTATTAAAAAAATTCCCTACCTTAAATTTCAAAAATGTAAACCAAATTTTGAAGTCCCTTCTATCAAATAAATATATTGGAGCAAACATGCTTTAAATATTTAATTTCAATTGCATCACAAACATGAAAATTTTGGCACAATAATGCTGTAAAGTCGGATATATCTCCATCTGAGCTGGGTTATTTTTAACCCTCGATTTCTCTCAGTGTTGCTGGGCTTGCATTCGGCTTTCCGCACACGTGATGTGTTACATGCACGCATGTTGCACGTTGCACGTTGCGCGTTGGCCGGCAAAAGTCAAAAGTTGCACTTAGCGGTGGCGCCACCTTCGACCTCCGCCCACCTCTCTAGCTTTTTTCGGGGGGTTGCCTGGTTTTAGGGGGGCGTGTCTTTGGGGGTAGGCAGACAACAATGCATTTCAGCCGGCGAAGTTAGTTGGTTGGCGGGTTGTTAGCGAAAGTGTTGCTTTTGCCACACATCCACAGCTGTGCTGCTGCTGCTGCTTCTCCTGCTGCTGTTTTTGATGGCTCCATGTTGCCACTATTCTGGGTGCTCTTTTTTTGTGACTGTGACTGCCTTTTTTTTGGCCTATTGGCTTTTTCGGGTTTTGAACCGCCGCCATGGTCGTCGTCCTCGTCCTCGTCCCCGTCGTCGCTTTCGTCGTCGTCGTGATGATGACCTCATTCTGTCTGGGCCCTCCCTCCGCTCTCTGGCTGTACCCCCACGCTGTCGGCGCAATTTAATTTGCGAAACTATCTGTGTTCTGCCAAAAGTTTGTCTACCACATTGTTGCCGCTTCTGACTGGGCGCGAAAGCCCGGCCATCGCGCCCGTGTGTTATTTGCACACCAAATGGGGAAATGAACAGAGAGAAAGGCGGGAAAATGGAGCTCGACTGGGGTATATCCATTAAGCAGCTTGATAGGAATTTATTTATTAAATGGGTTTACTTGGCGTGGTTGGTACTTAAAGGTTACACAAAATAGCAAGCAAAATTGTTAAAATGGCAAACAAGGAGCACAGAATAAGTAGAAATTTTTAAACAATTGATTAAGAACAGTGGTAATTATTTATTATTTATTTACTTTAAACTAAAAGAACAATTCGTTTAAGTAATTTATATCGATTTGTATACCAAAGTTATAGGTATTTTTGCTTTACAATATTTATTTTCCTTTCTAGTGTTTGCCCTAACAATTATTTATTTGATTAACTTTCCCTTCAATGTTCTATTAATTAATTAATTACTAGCTCTGCCAGTTATCTTTCCCAGACAACAACTAATGATAAAAGAGCAATAAGTGGTAAGGCTCACCAATTAATTAATTTATAATTGAGGGTTTTAGAGAGACAACAAATAACATTTTTTTATAACAAGCAATTAATCAATTTAAAAGTTCTTTTTATTAATCGACATATTAATATTTGAGTTAAAATTGAAAAATATGATTTTTATGATATTTTTATGCTTTCTTTGCTGTTCAATCACATACTATTCATGAGTTGTAAGAACTCCACATCCAATAAGCAAAAATTATGAAGACAGCTTAAGTCTAATATACCCTTAATTATTCCAGAATACCCCTTGAAAATGCTGTAAAAAAAAAAGAAAAACTATGCGCGAATATGCCGCCCCCTTCTTTGGAATCCGCCGTCCCCGGCTTGTGGGCCCGACGTATATGGCATGATGTTATCAGTTCGATCTGCGCATTTGCATGCCGAATGAATGACGCTGCTCCGCCAGCTCCCCTCCTGCTCCTCCTCCTCCTCCTCCTCCTCCTCCTCCTCCTCCTCCTCCTGTTCCAGCTGCTGCTGGGGATTGTAATGTTTGGTAATGTTTGAATGTTTGGCCATGATGGGAGCTCTGCGTCAGGCCAAAAGTGGATGCGACAAGTGGGGAGGCGGAGTAGAAAGACTAAGCTGGGACAGAGGCGGAGATGGAGATGGAGATGGAGACGGAGACGGACGGCTATAGGAGCGGGATAGCGAGGCCAAAAGGGTCAAAGTGAAATGGGGCCGCCGATGAAGATGACTTTGCCTTGGGTTGGCCATCTCCCAGCAGCACAGCACAGGCCCAAATAGTCGTAGTTTATGGCCAAGGCATCCAGCATTTGCCTGCGGCCAGTTGGATGCTAATCAAGTCCAGAGTTTCCACTGGATTTAAAATCTCATTTTTCCGGAGGACCCATTGCTGGTGTCGAGTGGTTGCAGAATTTAACCCACAATCTGTCCGCAAAGATTGTACGAATGATTGGTAAATGCTAGATGCCAATTTACCATTTTGGGCCATGTCTTATTGATGTGAATTTAGGAGGTAAAATGGATAGAGTTTTCTTTTTGCAAGGGTTTTTAAATTAACTTTTCTGTCAAGGCTTTGCAAAATAGTTCAAATTTTATTTTATGTACTTAAGGTCACTTTTTAAACGCCTTTATTACTTTACAATCGTTTTATTTATAACTTAGAACTTTATAACTTTAAATAAAAGAATAAGTTTTTAATTTTTTAGTAATTATATTAAAGTCTCAAAAATATATTATTTTGCATAATTAAACTATACCAAATTGAACTGAAAAACATTAATTTTCTGATATAA
This sequence comes from Drosophila truncata, assembly GCA_008042515.1. NCBI lineage: Eukaryota > Metazoa > Arthropoda > Insecta > Diptera > Drosophilidae > Drosophila > Drosophila truncata. Next base: position 100,202 of record VNJQ01005049.1, on the reverse strand, counting down.
TTTTTAAAGATATCATTTAAAAATAAAATACTTTGAAAACTTTATTGTTTATTCAAGAAAACATAAAGTTATACTCCAAAATTTTAGCTTTCTAGAGACTCCCATATCTCTTTAAAACAAACTTATTAAAAATAGCTTTGCGCTTTATGAACTTTAGAAACTTTTCCTTGTACGCTTATTCATCCCCCAAAAGATGGAAATTTCTTTCAGCAAGTCTTTGCTATTTCAGCATTTTTCAAAACCTAATTTAAATGCAACCCCCAAAAAGGAAGACTTGGCCCACGAAAACTTGCTCATATTTAATATTAATATTTTCAGTCGGGGACAGTGGAAAGGTAAAAGGAAAAAAAAGAAGCTTGGTTAAAACAATACTCTCTCTCTCTCTCTCTATCTCTTATTCGAGGCTCATCAATTTCTTTTACTTTCAAAAATTTGTCTTCATTTTTGGGCTCAACTTTTTTTTGGCTTTACTTTTGATTTAAAAGGCGCCAGACAAGGCGATGTGACAATGGCAATGACACCGGGCCCCCCATGATTTTTGGTTCCCTCGGTTTGAATATGATAAATCCTCGTCTCAAATTACCCAAAAAAAAAAAAAAACTTTCGCTCCACAAAAAGGCTAAAGAACTTTGGAGAACTCCACCACGGACTTGGAATATTGGAATTTTTCGGCGAGTCTCAGATTTCGCAAATGCAATTGTTCGTGTTCGAAGTCGAGGCCTTTATATTTTCATTTGGTGTGTTGGACTAACACAAATTAATGTCACGGCAGGTGGGCGAAAGGTGGAGTCCAATTAAAAAACATATTTTTTAATTGCATTTCGCTGCACGCATGTCGGGGCATGTTATTACCATTGTTGCTGAATATTCCTCTGCCTCTTTACCCAATTTCCCAATTGCTGTTCTTGTTGTAATTGGTTTATTGACAGAAAACTGAAAAAGCAGGCCAATGTGCATGGTATATGCTCTTGCATATTTATTATATTCGCTCCACATTGTTCCATGGATTTTTGTTTGGGGATATTTGCTTAAACTTTTTGTGTCCTGCGCACCCCGGCTCAATTAAAAATTGTTTATTTAATTTGTGGCAGTCGCACATTTAAATTTTAATTAAATACATTTTTAATGCACGACAGGTAATGGAATTGAATGTTAATGCCGCGGCTGAAGGACTGCATTTGATAAATCTGTTAATTGCAGGCGATGTTCCAACCACCTGACAACTGTGTCTAGACTGGATATTTGATGAGTAACAAATGGGTTTAGGTTTTAAAAATATATGTTTAATTCTATTAAACACGTTTAGCATTTGAGGAGAGGGTATATAATGCCTTAATACCTATTTTTATACCCTTGCAGGGTATTATAATTTCAGTCAGAAGTTTGCAACGCAGTGAAGGAGACATCTCCGACCCTATAAAGTATATATATTCTTGATCAGCATCAAAAGATTTTGATTTAAATTTTATGAAAATCGGACGACTATATCCTATAGCTGCCATAGGAACAATCAGAGAAATAATAGAAAAAAATTTTTTCGCTTGCGACCCATATCGAAACTAAATACTAGGTTGGCTGAGTTTTATTTTGAGCAAAAAAAAATAAAAATCACAAATAATCATTATTTTTGAGTTTTATTTTTTTTGCTCAAAAATAATGATTATTTGTGATTTTTATTTTTTTTTGCTCATAAATAATTATTAGTCTTGATTTAAAAAATTAAAAATCGATAGGTAATCATTACAAAGTAATTTTTAAAATATTACTTATAATGATTACGGTCCCTGGAAAAAATCATAACTCAGTTGTTTCTCAACATATTTTCATCAAATTTTAGATTCGGCCATTCAATGTTCTCTTAGAATTCCGTTTTTAATTTTAAAGTTCAATTGCAATCTGCAAGGGTATATAAACTTCGGCGAGCCGAAGTTAGCTTCCTTTCTTGTTTAGCTTTGTTTTTGGTTATATTATTTGGAAATCCTAAAAATTGTCTTAAATCAAATAAAATTGGTTTAATCCATTAAATAAAATGTGAAACACGTTATTTTACTAAAATATCTCCTTTTAAATAATTGATTTTATTTCCTAAGCTGTCTTTAAAAAGTATTCTTTAGGATTTAAAATTTCCCAAACTAAGCTTAACCAACTATCTTTCTCTAATCACATTTTATCCTGTTTGCACAGGCCACAAATCCGCTTATACAGACATTAAAAATACAAAACTGCATCTTTGGCCAAAAAGAAAACAATCTGTGCATTGTCTTTCCTTTTATGGGCCACGGCTAATTCATGAAAATTATGAGACGATCGAGTGGCTTCGTCGCTTCGGCAACATTCCAGACTTGCAGAAGGGGAAAAAATAAAACCAATCTTGAAAAGACGCCCACGCGACGAGGAGATGCGTTTCTGCGTTTTTGCGTTCCGCTGGCTTTTGGGCGAGGCCGCTCCTTGGGTTCGCAGGCCCAGACCAGACCAGACCAGGCTCGGCCCGGCCCGGCCCGGCCTTTTGTATTAATATCAGGGTGAATATCTCAAATTTCAATGGGCCGCACAAAAATCTGGCACACATCTTTCCGAGCCAAGCCTAAGAGTCGCAAAAAGACGACCCAGTCTCGGGGTTCTGTTTCTTTTTTTTTTGGTTTTTGGGTTTTTTTTTTGGGTCCCAGGAAGCTGGCCAGTTCCCGTTCCCAGTCAGTCGTGTGCGCCGCCCATCAAACAAAGCAGCTAAAATGGTAGGAAGTCCAAATGTATCTTTGTATCTCATTTTGAGTATCTCTAAATATGTGAGTGAGCGCGAGCGTGTGTGTGTGTGTGTGAGAGAGCAGCCGCAAAAAGGCAAGTCCAGGCCAGGCCCGAAATGCAGGCCAGGATGAAGCTGGAAGCTGGATGCTGGCTGCTGGTCCTCACTTAGTCGGGGCGCACTCATCAACACACAGACCGCAACGTGTCCCATTTAGAGAGACGGAGGAGCAAAAAGTAAAAAAAAGATACGGCGGAAGGAGCAGGGAATAGTGAGAAGATGAGTGCACTAGAATAAATTTCATGAATAATTCGAAATAAAGAAAAATTAACTAACCAACTTTCTATATTTTTTAAACCTCTGCAAAAGTAATTTGTAAGCTAAGCTCTTTAAATATATTTACTTTAATATTTAAGGCTCACTTCCATAGTCTCATAAATTTTCCCAAGTGTATAGTATAGCAAAGAATGAGCCCCAGACCGAGATAGTGGCCATAAAGCATGACTCCGGCAGGCGGCGATATCCTTGAGTGCGAGTCCAGTGTGCCAGGCCATTAGCCGCAAACGAGAAATGAAGATTATCTAAAAGATACATGCAGTGGCAGCGGCAGCGGCAGCGGCAACAACGATGACAACAAAACAGCACCGAACAAGTTTCATTACAACGAAATTTTTGGTTTTTGGCCTCGCATTGTTTCTGGCCTATAAGTTATGCGGCAGGAGCGACCGAAAGCTGCCAGCTACAAGCCTCAGACAAGCCTTACAGCTCACACTCTCCTCTCCGCCCATTAATTCCCGGCCAAGAGTAACAGAAAAAGTTCCAACTTCAGTTTCAGATTCAGATCCAGCCAAGCAGAGTTCACTTTTCTTTTTTTTTGTTGCGGCCGGTCTTTGGCATTGAGGCGCCATTGTTTTGGCATAGTTTCCATGCCCAACACCCAGTGCCCAACACCATCAGCAGCAGCAGCAGCAGCAGCGCACACCCGCAAGCACATATGCACCCGGTTTTTCGCATAGTTACAGTTACAGTTACAGGCCACCGCCGACGGGCAGACAATGGTCTCGCTCCACAGCGGAGAAAGCAGCCACCAACAATGATGCACTGCATCAAAGGTTGTGCTGGTCACACTAGAGATGGTAATGTGAAGAGGCGAAACTGTTTGGGAATATATATCTAAATCAATAAAAGCATTTAGTAACTCTGTACAAGTATGTGGATGTAAATCATTTATTATTATCACAAAAACGGTCACGTTTGGAAATTAATGAATTATTGCATCAAAAGCTATGCTGGCCACACTGAATGCACTCTAATAAATAAAAACCATTAATTATATAATATAAACCACTGTAAATCTATTAACTTTAAAAGAAATGTAAGTACTTTATGTTTAAATATTTTAAATTAATTATTCAACAAAGCTCCTACTTCCAATTAATCTAAACACTAAAACATGAGCCACTAAAAAATCCTCTTTTACACCCGGCAAAACATAGCTCATCTCTAGCACAAAGACTTTGCCATTGTCCCCATTTCTGGGCTGTCCTGCTCTGTGTAGTGCATAATTGTTTTATTAGCAACATTTGCCTAAGCCAAAATCCATGGCCGGATTCCTTGCCGACACCCTCCCCCGAGGCTGCCTCTCTTGCAGTCCCTTGGACTTCTACTCCTCGTCCCTGCAGCGGCGCTTCGGTTCGTGTATCTTGCAGATACGTGCACTTTGTTTGGCACTATTGCCTAGTGGCTTTGTTTTCGAACTGTAACTGAAACTGGGCTACGAGCAGGAGGCCGGAGGAGGAGTACCAGGAACGTGAGATGGGGCCGAAAAAGTGAATAGCAGATCGAGGGTTCCAGGTCGTTTGGGGGAGTCCAAAAAAGGGCGTCCCCAATCCAAACATGTATCTATCCGGGCAACCCACAAAACATGGATGTATGGATGCACCGATGGTGGGGGGGCGATTGTTGAGATTGTTGCTGCTGCTGCTCCTGGGGCCCCCAAGGGAAAGGAAAGGCGAAGGAAAATCGGATTGATTGGTGAGTGCTGCTGCCCGGAGATCTCTCCTGTGTTGTCCTATCCGTGGTCATTGTTTTGCACTTGCAGGTGGCATTCATAATTGTCCCTCAAGAAATCCATCCATGAGATGGAATTTTCAACAAGGATGCGTCTGGGATTATGGCAGGTACACACACGCACGCACACACACACATCAAGTGTTGGCAAATTGAAACAAAGTCCTCGGATTTCAAAAGCAAAAACAACCTCGTCTGGGGCTGCATTCAAATTAGATAAGAAACTAATTTTGGCCGGAACACTCACACACACGTTTTGTGTCTCGAGTTGCGAAAAGGAAATGTTCCAATTCCCTTTTTAGTAGTTGTATTTTATTTTTTTGTTACTCAGTCAATAAGAATAAAATAGAATTTGTTGATTTCCAACTTCGAAATGGTCTAAGAAAATTTACTTTTTATGGATTATATTTCAAGAATTCATGATTTAATTAAAATTTTAACTTAATTCAAAGTAAGAAATATTAAGGATGCATTAGCAAACAATTGAAAATAATTTGCAACCTGTAATTTTTATTATCTAATTGTTTTTCTATTTGTTTATTAAAAGCAATCAATGCAGTTTTTTTTAATAAGTTTTTATTCCTACTAAATCTTATATTACCCACTTGTTTATATATATTTGTAAATTAGTATCTATTAAAACAAAAATTATTGCTCAATTGAAGCAAACAAAAGACTTAAAGAAAGCCACAAAAACGTGCCTTTAATCAATAAAAACATCAAATAAAATATTTCCCCTTAAGCCACTTTTGATATCCTCCATAACTTGAGGTTCAAATCTTTAAAGTCTCGTAATTTGATTGTTAATTTAGTGAGCAATGCCTTTAATGATCGTCCATTTTCAGTTGTTTTTTTGGGGTGTAAACAGCTCCTCACATCTGACAGTTTAATTTGCAATTTTTCTTATGGCTTTGGCTTCCTTTCGACTTGGCTGCAAAGTTGGCTTAAAACTATTGATAAACCATGATAGTTAATTCTCTAGGGGCTTCCGGCTGCGCAATTTAAACTTTGCTCAAAGGCGACTTAAAATTTGATTTATTGCACACTCAAGTGGCTCCTCCTGTCCGTCCGTTTGTCTGCCAGTCTGCCAGTCAGTCAGTCAGCCCGCCGTCAGTTAGTCAGCTGTAATAGCTGCTGGTTGCCAGCCCGAGCAGCATGTGTATCTGTATCTGCTGGATGTGTAGTAGCAGCAGCAGCAGCAGCAGCAGCAGATAGACTGCTGCATAATAAAAATAAAAATTTTGAACGCTGCATAAAAGTAGGAGATGAAAAAAAAAACCCCCATCGACGGCGTCGAACAGAAGCGTGTAAAAGTGTTGTAACTTGGCCGGTTCACCAATAAAAAAAAAATGATAATAAAATAAAAAAACAACAGCGCAGCTCTGGACGCTCGGAGGACGCTGCTTTGATCAATCAAGCGTCAAAATTATTGCCCTGTGCCAGAGCCAGCGACAGTTCGCGTCCGCGAGTTCAACTCGCTACACTAAAAGTTAACCAAGTCCTTCTTAATGGGAAAATAAAATAGACATAATTAATCCCACAGTAAATAAAGAAGTAGGAAGTAGTAAGCTAGCTTTTTAAATTTGGATTAAACATAGTTTACAATCTTATATCTTGTCTCAGCCACTAAATATTCATTGGGTGAAGGCTATAAAATATTATCAAATACCTAAAATGTTTAATTTTATAATAAATAACTCTCCGATTTTTGAGTTTTATATAATTTTAATAATAAATACACAACTTATAAATAACAACTTTTCCAAAATTAAACCCTTAAAAATTATTTGCAATTTTTAAAAGCCACTCGAGAACTTCTAGTTATTAAACAATAAACGGGTTAGGAAAATAATTAATAATTAAAAAAGGAAATATACATTTTCCTTAATCGGAATAATAATTAATACAAAAAGAAAAATATACATTTGTTTGATAAATTAAAAAGAAATATTTTGTTTCCCATTTCTATTTAATTTTGCAACCTGTTCAAACCTACAAACATTTTCCTCAAGTGTACAACAATCGCTTGGTGTACCAGGAGCATGAGGGGAGCAGTGGCAAAGGGGGCGTAGCGCGGATGCAATTATAACCATTTCCACGTGACGCTTCAATGAGCCGCGGCTCGCTGGCTCCCAGCGGCATGGATATCGCCTCGGTTCGGTTTTGGTTCGTTCTCCGGCTCCGGCTCGGGTTGAGGTCGAGAGTTTGAGTTGGTTGAGTCGCGTTGAGTTGAGCTGGTTGGTCGCCGGCAGAAGCCGTTAGTTGTTGTTCATGGCTAAATGGAAATTTATTGCCCACCAGCAACGCCCACACAGCTGCCACCAATTCTCGACCCCAGCCACACTCGCACACACACTCGACACACTACATATCGTACGTAGTTGCAGCTCTAATGAAAGCGAATCGCAGGGGGTTGAGTTCAGCGAGGCACAGTGGTGTTGGTAGGCGGCAATGGTCTTCGATAGATCAGGCTTTTAATCCATACTTCACCTGCTCTCTCAAGGATAAACAGAATCGAACAGAATAGTCAGGGAAAATGTCAAGAAATAATTAAAAGGAATACCTTTAACTTTAAACATTTTCTTAAGTATTTTAGTCTAATTTTAGTTACTACAAATCTTTTCTAGTTTTCTGAGTTTTTCAGAAATTCCAATTAGGTTTCCAAGACTTTCAAAGCTTATTTGCTGAGCCACTTGTTCTTAGTTTTCACCCATTTCTGCCTTTCAACCTCCTTGATTTGAATATACTGAGCCCTGGATCTGTTTTCTGAGCCAGCTCTGATGCAACTCCTTGGAAAACCCTGAAGGGGCCACCGAACGTGCGTGGGTCCATTCTGGAAGCCATCATGTTGTTGCTGCCGCTGCTCAAGTGGCATCACCGATGAGGATGTGCAACATGGCCGTGCAACGTGGGTGAGCAGGAAGAGGATTCAGCTCGTTGGCCATGTTATTATTATGCGCCCGGTGTGGCGCATAATGCAGCTAATCTGGGGAATTAGGTAAAAAGGCTGACAAAAGCCGAACGGGCTGCGATATTGCTGCTATATAGCATGCCAGCGACATTGCACATTGCAATATCGTCGTATCCTGTTAGGCAAAGTAACTTGGCCCGAATGATTACACAATAAAAAATGCTACGAATCTATTGCAACAGAAAATCTTAGAGAAATCCAATAGAATTTTCAAATAAAATTATATATTTTGTGGGAAAATTTTAAGACCATTTTTCTTCGAAGATTTGTACAGCTTTTACAACATTTATTTCTGAAAGAAATACAACCCATTTTAACATTAATTTCTCTATTAAATCCCTCAATCAATTCCCAATTAAATCGAATCTTTCTGGACTATATAAATTAATTGATCTTTCTTCGTGTGTAAGGTGGACTTCATGGTGCTTATCTTTGGCCAAGTGTCCTGGTGTCCCCCTCAACTGTCCGCATTATCCGCCTTTTCTCTTTATTTTTTTTCTCTGAAGGATTTACGGCAGCAACGCACAGCAGTCAAAGTAGCTAAGCGAATTAAAAAAGTAAACTCGAAAGTAAATTAAATGACAGCCAAGTTGGAAACCGAAGGAAATGAGAGGCGGCTCGGCTCGGCGCTCAGCCAGCTGATAAGTTGCTAAGCCCGGGAGAAAACGACAATGCCGGAGAATGGTCTTGGGCATGGAGTAGGTTGTTGGATATCTGCAGCCGAAGGATCAAGGGATGGGGAGCGACCGCAGCGAGGAAAATGTTTTAAAATGAAATCACTTTTAATGAGTCATTCAAGTGGCATGAAGACGGCAACAGACTCGACTCCAGCTCTCCTCTCTTCAGCCACAACTCCTCTCCAGCTCCACTCTTAGTCGACTTGACTAGCCAGCCAGGCAGGCAGCATAAAAATAATAATTTTTACAGCTACCAACAAACAAAAAGAACAACGAAAAAATGATGGCTCTAGCAGGAAAGAATCAGAGTGAAGAATAGAAGATACTCTAGGTACTATGTACTGAGTAATGAAATACTATAATAAAATAATTAATAATAATAATAATAAGATAATAATAATGATAATAAGGTTTACGTAATATTTAAAAGATAACAAGGAAGGTAAAAAATGATTCTTTAAACAGAAATGAACCTGATGAAACCTTTTCTATAAAGGATATCAAACTTTTTATAAATGCTATGGTTATTACTATCTAAGAACCTTTAGATACCTTTTAAAATATTTATTTTAAATGAGAATAAATAAAAATATTCTTTTATTTAAATTTCTAACTCCAGGAACACGTCCTACTATCCAATTCCAGGGTACAAATGGATTGCCTCGAAAAGGAAGGCAAGAGCAATAATAATTTCGCGTACGGACACTGCCAAGTGGAAGCGCCAAGCTGCAGGAAGCGTCAGTCGCCAGTCGCCAGTCGCCGCCCCCGCAAGCTGCTGGTGCTGGTCCTCCTGCCCCGTCATCCTCAATCGTGGTGGAGGGACAGGAAATCACTGGCAAAAGCAAGGCAGTGGCTACCAAAGCGGCAACAAGTGGCCACGACTCTCTCTCAGAGATTCAGTTCCTGCGGCCATTTCACTTTGCTTTTCATTTTATTGCTAATTTTTTTTTTATTTTTCGCTCTCCCAGCGAGTTTTTGCAAATTATAATGACAGCCCCGAGATACGGAATACACTGCATAGTAGTCGTAGTCAAGTGCCAAGAGGAGGGGAGCTTCTTCTGCAGCCTGTGGGGCCTGGTCAATGAAGGCGAATAGACATTTAATGAAACGAAACGACAACAAATTGTTTAAACATTATTTGCGCTTTCCCTTTGCCGTTCCAGTCCTTTCTTTTTCCTCTCATCTCTTTTTATGCACTATACATATATACGTTATTGTTAATAAACAGACATTACAAAGCAGATAATGAACGACAAGGACTTGGCAGAATGGAAATTGAAATTGTGCAAGGCTTTGACAGCAAACTGGAAAATCATTCATACAGCAATTTGTAAAAGGGTTGGCGAGGTGGCACAGAAAGTTGCTAGAAGCGTAGGAAGGAGTTTTAAAGTTAAAGAAGTTTGCTAATTAATTATAAAATATTAGGGATAATAAAGGGAAGACTTCAAGGAACTGTTGTTGCTCTAAATGGATTTAAATTCGTTTTCTTTGCTGCTCACAAATAATACAAACAATTAATTACGTAATTCCTCATAATTATTATTAAACTTAAATAAACTAAAATACACAAAGAAGTTTTTTTTTTTCTAGCCTTTTGGATTACATTTTCCATTTAATTATGACAGTTTTTAGATTTTACCCATTCTCATCTCCCTGCAAACTTCCTGTTTTCAGCTGTCACTATAATTTTTCACATCTTTTTAATGACTGAAACTATTTTTCACTTATTCAAAAGTTTCCAAACTTTAAAGTTATTTTTCTCCCTTTTCTTTGCGATAATATATATATTTTAATCGTGTCGCCAACAAATTTCCTTCGACAGCTCGTCCGACCGTGAATGATTTCACTTAACGCTCTCGGGGATAAAACAACAATGTTATCGCTTAATACTTACTTATATATACTATATATACATTTTTCCTGTCATTTAATTTCTTTTCCACTCGTTTCCTTTCACAGCGGAGGGGGGAGGAAGTGATGCTGGTCAGGATGCGACCCGGTTTTATGGTCCTTTGTTTTCGCGCCAAATGCTTTGAAACGATTCTGTTCTGCCGGGGATGCCAAATAGAAAATCATCATAATTTTCCTTTATTACCAGAGTTTTTACCCATTTGCCATAGTTGTTTTCCATGATTTTTTATGGGCAAACTTTGGACCGATTCCGTAGTCGTAGCTGTAGCTATAGCTATAGCTTTAATTGCCATTGTCATGGGCTGGGCTTTGCTCATTGCCGTTGTCATTGTTTGTCACAGTCTGTTCCACTCAGAGTCATCAAAAAACGAGAGAAAAAATTAAGGAAAAAGGGGAAAAATACAAGAGTAACTTTGTCGGAAACTCCTTTGATTTGTTTTCAGTACAACAGTATAAAAGTTTTGTATGAGGCGGACCCAGACCCAGACCCAAGCCCAAACCCAAAAAGTTCCCTCACCAAGATGAGGTGTGTGTGTGTGTGTGTGTGTGTGCGAACTTTTGAAGACAAAACATTTTTGAGTTATTAATGAAAAGTTGTTGTCTATCCCAGCTGAGGTTGAGGGGGAGGTACTCTCAGTTTATATGGCAAATACACCACAAGTGCTAACTAAATGTTATGCTTTCATTATGCTCAGTAGCTTTGGAAAACTTTTGCACCTTTCGTGCGGAGTCCTTTCCGACTCCTCCTGGTTATTGGCTTAGCTGATTCTTTTTGCTATTCAATTTTTATTACGTTTTTGTTCTTGGGTCTTAGTTGAATTTTCCCTTTTATAGACACGCATTTGTTTGCGTAAAGTGCACTTTTTAACTAACTTGTCTAACGCAACTAATGAAAAGATTTGTTATTAGTTTTTTGGCCAGAAGGAGAAGTGCTAAAAGTGGCAGCAGCTGCCGGTAACTTGGCCCAGGGAATTATACATAAACATTGGACCAAACCAGGCAAACACACACTCAACACACACACACACACACACACATACTTGGAGTAAAAATAAAAAGAAATATGCTCGCAACTTGAAAAAGTAAATAAATATTTGAACAACTTCTTATGGCCAACTATTTGTTTGGCAGACGAGCGAGCGAGCGAGCAAAGGAACAGAACAAGTTTCGGTGGGCCAGGCCCAAAAGCACAAAAAGGTGAGTTCAATTCTGCACCAAAGTGTGCAACTTTCGAAGCCATTATGTGAAAGTTTTATTTCGCATCGCCTCGGCCAGGCCCGCCGCCTGGCAATCGACAAGTTTTCCTCTTGGGTTGCTCCTAGGTTTTGGGGCAGGGAGAATTGGATTGGCAAATTGTTCGGCACATAATTTTAGAGGCAATTTAACAAAATGAAATTTAAGGAAATATTCTTTTACAAACTATGTGCAAAGATTGTGATTTCTAAAGCTTGTCTAGTAGGAGAATTAAGTAAATATTGGCTTTTGTGGAAGTACGTGTTAAATATCGCTGGATTTTGGCATTTAAGAGGAGAATTATATTATCTAAAATGAGGTGAGAAGGAGATTATTATTTCTTTTATTGAATTGGAATACCCTATAATATACAAACACGTTGTATAAAAAACATAGTAAACTGTAAATAATCAATATTAAATATTGTTTTTATACTTAATAAATAAATTACAAAATAAATAAATACAAAGAAATAAATTAACCAAGACTTAAAGAGCCTGAGAAACATAAAAAAAACAAAATAAACAAAGCTTATAAACTATATTATATTATATACCATACTATTTCCTATACAAACCCCTCCATTCTCTATATCACACAGCAAACTCCTCTAATATCAATAAAAAATCAATTCATATTTTCTTTGAATGAATTGCTGGTATTTCCAACTGATCTTCACGTAGGTGGTTCCTTTGAAAGCCGTCCAAAATTGCTTGTTTAATATTAGAATAATAATAATAAAAGCCATTCAAAGTCTTGTACGAGCATCTCTAAAAGCTACCTAAATATGGAGACCATCCGCAGACCAAGTATGGGCCATTGTTCGCCACACAATTGGCATATTAAATGACCGCTTTTGTTGGGATATTTAACATAACATCACTACTAACCGTGGCTATTTTTGGCCTTGGCTTTATCTAAAACAGATAATTAAGTCCGCTTTGAGCCGCGGCTGTCTCCCAGCTGATTGATTGACTTTATCGGCAGTTTGTGCCGGGCCTTATCAACACTCGGCCCGGAGTCAATCTTTTTGGCCCGGCCTGGGTCCGTCGTCTCCGGTCTCCGCCGATGCGGCCTATCAAGATGCAGTCAGAAAATGCATAAAGTACGTATCTCACGGGGCACCGCAAGAACCACAAGGGGTACAAGAGGTACAGGAGAGCTGAAGAGTCTCAGATTAAAACCAGTTCTTAACGGCAATCGTGTAGGCCGAGGAGTGCCATCTTTATGGACAGGTTAAGACAACTTCCTGCGTCCCGATGCCCCCTGCCGAGGAGTTTTGCCTGATCGACAGTTCAACATGAAAATGAAACCAAAAAAAAAAAGGATGACACACCATCAAGACATTTCATGGTTTGTTTTATATAAATTAGTTTGCTTTTATTCACAGATCTTAAAGGTAGTTAACGAAGTTGCGGGGTTCTTAATAGGGCGTAGAATTTTTCAGTCTTTTAGTATATGTTTCATCTTAAAAATATGATTATACAAATGAGAGAACATATTTTTACAGTTCATAGTACAGACTTCTTTCTTGTAGAATATTAATTATTTAGAATACAAATTAGCAAGTAGTTACCTAATTCGTAAAATATAAAATTAAAAGAATTGCCATATTGGTAAGTTCAGATAACCATGGTTGTGTTCTACTAACATTATTCAATACTTATTTGAAAATTCTTTTATATATGCCTTATTATTTTGGAAAGTACAATTTCCTTAACTCGAATAATACAATAATACAAAAGCTGTAACAATGATAAACATGAAAATTATTACATTTACTTGCAATTTTCATAACCTTACAATTTCAATAATTTAAGTAAATACAAAACTTATTTAAAACTATCTGTAGCCTGCTTTCTTCAACGTTTCAAAACTTCCAGCAATACACAATGTATCCCTCGAGTGTTGTCACCTAAATTTATTATCCCCGACATCTGGCATCGCGCGTTCCAGGTGTTCTGTTCCTCGTGGCTGGGAGAATCAATCAAGCGTCAGTTCTTATGACCACCCGCATTCTGCAGTAGTTTATGACCGCTGCTCTCTCTTTTTGGTCTGCTCTGTCACACCGAATTTCCAGGCGGCTGCATAAACGTTATGACAACAACAAGAAAAAATAAACGAGAAGAGAAAAACCAGAACGTTAAAAATGCACGTAGTATACGGATAATTTGATTAATAGCGACAGCTAGAACAAAACGAGGCAGATGGAATTATGTATAAATGTTGAATGCGCTCAAATGAATTATTTATGACATTACATGCAAATCAAAGTTGGCAACAGAAGCGACACTCCCAAATTAAAATTATTGCCTTTTTTATTGTTGTCTTTCTTTGTTTGTTGCGTTCATTACCTGCTCATCAATTTGTAATTGGATCCACACCAAAAAGTCAACTATTACACACAAATGAATACAAAAAGAAAAACATATATTGGCTGCACAAAAAAATTTATGTTTGTTGAAATATTCATTGTTAAATGCTGCGAAAGAATGCATATTTATTAAGGTAAATTATTTAAGCTGTAAAAAAATAATTGTAAAATCAATGGATTAATTATTATTGCAGCTTCCATTCCAGCGACGACCACTCCAAATCCAGATCCAGATCCAAAACCAAACCAAACTACAACAATTGAGCCAACGCCTGGGAAAGAAATAGTAGAAGAGAAGGCAACAAAAGTCTGGACGGGCCAGCATTATGCGATGGGATTAGGTGGACGAACGGGGGAATTTGGGAGTTGGAACTTGGTTTCGACACCGTCACTTGGGCATTTGCTTGTGCAATGGTAAAGGAAAAACTCTCTAGAATAAAAAAACATGCATACACATATATATATATATATATATATAAAAGTACTGCGAACACGCAGCTAGAAAAATACTGTGAAAAAGCCAAAAGCTCCTGCCGACCTAACTGCAGGTGAAAATGGATTCTGAAAATTGGGTTAATTGATGCTTAGTGTTTTGCCTCAGCATGGCAGGGTTGACTGGGTGGCTGTGGCTATGGCTATGGCTAGTGGGGTTGTGGGCGGTGTTATTTAGCGCCAAGTGGCTAATAGTTTTTGCCACCCGCTTGGCCAGGGAACGAGCCAGCGGAAGCGGAAACCGGAAATGCGCACAAGGAAACACACACAAACATTGGCGCACAAACACATTCCATGTTTACACTTGCTTGTGAAATTAGCCAGGCCAAGAGTGACCGAGTTTGTAAAAAATACAAAGGATAAGGTTGATACCTTAATTCTTAAAATGTTGAACTTCCCTTCTAAGGTTTGAGTTCCTTATATATTTTACAATAAATTGAAACTAAAGTTGGATTTCTCATAATTCTCAAGGTTTTTACCTATTATCTATTTACCAATTTTGTTGCATCAAAGGAGTATTTTAAAGATCTCTTAACCGTATTAACTATTTTGACATCTTAAGACCAATTTGTTAAATTTTTAGCTTTAATCAATTTTTGTTATATTTATAAAGTTTGTATGCATGTTTTCGCTATATTTTCCTCGCATAAACCTTCACACAAAATGCCAAAATGGCGGCATCGTTAGGGGAATGGGAGCTAAAAGTTACAAAGGTCAGCTAAACAGCCACACAAACGCCATTTATATGTATATTATATATACATGTAATTAGCATTATAACCCATTGTCGAATTATACACACCGGGACTGCCCTGTTCCGTGAGATTGGCAATGAGTGTGGGCGGTCCACTGCTCAGGCTGCCACCACTTGCACCGCCATTTCCGCCGGCAGTGGAAGCGGCACCTCCTCCTCCTCCTCCGTTGGTTCCTGAACTCCCGGCTCCACTGGCCGCTGGATCCAGAGCCTGGGCAACGTCGAGAAGCAGCACCAGCAGGAGAAGCGCAAGCGGAAGTGTGCACATCCAGACGAAGGCCCCTCTAAGCGCTGGCCGCTGCCTCATCTTGCAATTTGGTATTTTGGCTATGTGCTTGTTGTACTCCCGCACTGGCATCAGCATGTTCCATTGGTTGCTACTGGGCTCCTCCTCGGCTCCGATGGCGCTAATTGTGGATGATGCTCTGTAAAGCAGTTTAGAGAGATTTTTGGTTTAAGTAATGAATTGGCTTTTGGTTAAAATGCATTTGTGGCGGGCAAAAAAAAACCAGAGAGAGAGAGAGAGAAAAGAAATATTTATTCCATTGGTCAGGCACTTTTTATGGTGGTTTATTTTATTTTTTATAGCTACGCAAATACATATCACTGTTGCCCATCTTTTTCACACTTTTTTTGTAGTATTTGTTCTCAGTTCTCACATTTATTTTACTGAATTTCCCTCATTTTGTTATTTAGTTGCATTTTATGAATAAAAGTTATAGCACTAAGGGTTTTTTGTTGATGCAATTCACTTAATGGATACCTTTTGGTATATATTTTAATAAATTTAATTAATGCAAATGCATTGCATTTTGTATTTGTTTTGTAGATTTAATTTCACAAATAACATGATACGCACTTGTAGTTCAAAGATACAAAAGCCTTTCATGAATAAAAGCTTTGTTTTTAATATTTTTTTTTTTGTTTATAAATCTTATAAACATGCACCTCTCAGATGCATCTCACAGATACACAAAACCATCTGGCATCAGTTAGTAGCAGTTGCAATTAATGTTCTTTGCAAGTTTATTGCAGAAACACACACAAGACACAACACACAGCAAAGTATCTCATGACTACGCATTGTATCTCAATGTTGCAACACACACAATCACACTCGAACACACACAGACTCTCCACCAACTGGCTGCAATTAAAGTTCTTTTGGTCCTCTGGCTCAACCCGACATCTGCTCATCTCGGGCTCGGCTACAAAACGTATCTCAAATTACACATTTGGCATATAAATTGCTCAATTTCATGTATTTTGCCTGTGTCAAATTGTCATTAAGCGGGTATCGCGCGGAACACACACACCCCTAATGTATCTCGCAGATACAATTGCTGAAATTGCACTTTTAGCACTTAACCGCGAGTGATTTTTTTATGGCAGAGGCCTGTGTTTATCCCTCTTTCATAGCTTTAAATTATCGATTTATAAACGCGTAAGTTTTTCGCTTGTTTTGTACTTTTTTGGCAACACCTTTTGCTTGGCTTTATTTTCGCCCATCTTCAGTTTTTGTATCTCTTTGTGTGTTTATATTTATGCATTGCACTTGTGCCAAGGGCTTTTCACTGTTTTGCTTGTTTTGTTTTCTTGCTTTTTGTTACATTTATAAATGGTTTAGAGAAGGAGCAGCGGCAGCAGCAGCACACACGCACAGCTGTGGCTACAATTTGTAACTGCCGTTGGAGATCCTTGGCTGTCCTTGCGTTTTCCTTCAGTACTCAGTTTTCAGCCAAACCAGCCAATGTTTACACACGCTCTCAAGAACTTTTTGTTGGTCGTCAACAAACCATCAAGCATTTGCGTTATATTGCTTATCAGCGTCTGAGATATGGCATAGAGGTTGTGAGTTGAGTTGAGTTGAGGATATTCCGCTTGCTTCCTTTCGTATTTGATTTACCCTTCGGAAAAGGCGAAACGTGCTCACATGCGGTTCGCTCGAATTTTCCAGTGTGTTGTTTCAGTCAATTGCCGCATTTTAAAAACGCATAAAATTGCTTTATGTTTGCCTTTCCATTTCTCTCGTCGCTGGGCTCCTACTCGCAGCACTCCTCCTTCGCTTCTCTTCAGGCTTATCCTCCCGGCGTAAATTTATGCAAGGCGCCTTAGTTAGACAGACGTTTATTCAGCCTTTTCTTTCTTTCTTTCCTTTTTTTTTGTTCTTGTTCCAAAAGAGGATTTTACTCGAGGGAAAATGCACGCCGCATCGCAGCTGCAGCACCAGCAGCGGCAGTTCTTCAGGTATCGCTCCTATCGGCCGTATCGCTCCGTCCTTCGGCGTAAGTATCTGTAAGTGGTGCATAAGTGGCGGAGAAATGTTATTGATGATTTATTTGCATTTGGCATTGATATATGCTAATGTTTTCCTCTTTCTCTGTCCGTCTTCGTCTTCCAAATCGAAATAAAAACAAAACCAAAACCAAAACCGAAACCAAATCGTACAGAAGGAGAGAAAAGGTGGGTGGAGGTACCTCACGGTTTCGGGCTATGGGATTATGTTATCTTTGGCCGCGGCCTGTGTTGGCTTTTCAATTTTTCATGCCGCGCGACAGCAGAAAGCAGCAGAAAGAAAGAAAGAAATTATTATGGCATTTTTTCCCTTGCCTTTTCCTTAAAGTCATTTTTATTTGCATTTCGTGATTTCGAACAGACAGATAAGACTTGCATCGTTCGCCGTTCCGCTGAACGTTCGCTCTGTCAACTCAAATATTTGATTTAATTCCCTGACATAATAATTAATCACTCGGCACCTTTTACGAGACGTGCCTAACCCCGGGCTCTGGCTGTGCTCTCCCTCGTTTATTTGTTTATAATTAAATATTATTTGGCAGTCCAAATGAGACAGCCGGCGACTCGAGTGGCATTTATCAGTCATTCACTTTGGCTAGTTTCGTTTCGTTCGTTTCATTTTTCTTTCTTTTTTTTATTTTGTATTTTATTTTGTTCCCTTTCTCTGCCCTTTTGTTTAATGAGTTACAAATTTGGTTTTTCAGTTGTTTAATGCCTGACAGCATTATAGATTAGTGGCCAAAAGTTTTTCTAGTCAAAAACACTGGGAAAAACTTTATTCAGAATATGATAATCCCCTTTCATTAAAAAAGAATCGCTTTAGAAAAATAAAGAGTGGGAAAAATTGTAAATCCTATTTATCATTTAAATCTACACCAATTTCTTCTTGAAATATAGAAATGAAAGAAAATTATTTAATTTAATTTAAACCCTAAAATAAATTTCTTTTAAATTTAATATTTATTTAAAGTGCACTCCACCTTCTATGATTTTTTTTCCTATGTCATTTACATTGGGATCTGGGAACCGTTTGCCTCGCGGCCGTTTTTGTCGTCCGTCTGTCGCCGCTTGTATCTTGTATCTGGCTACTTGGTGGGTCTCTTAAATGTATCTGTATCTCGGCGTCTGAGGCTGAGGCTATTTCTCGGCTAATGTGTTGTGTTGTGCGTTCATTTCGATGTGTGTTTTTCTGGGCTAATAGCTGCCGGCCAGTCGGAATGAGGGGGAAATTTGTGTTAATTGTATGCTCGTTATGAATGTTCGTTGGCATTTTAAATTATTGCAGAGATTTTTGTTTGTTTTTTAATTTTATATTTTTTTGGGAAAGAGAGTCAAGCAATATCTGACATAATTTATGGTTTTTTAGTCTTACTTTTGAAAGCATTTCCACAACAAATTGATTTCTGCCAAAACGGGCAGCCGAGTTATGGATTTTTTTGGGGAAGTTCCTAAAGAACCTGTTGCTTTTGTTGTTAAAGACATAGGGAAAAAATAATAGAAAAAAATATATAAAAATACTAATAAAAAATACTAAAAAAAAATACTAAAAAATATTTAAAAAAATACTAATAAACTAATTTTCTTTTTTAATTTTCTTAATAAAACAATACTTTTTTCCTTGAACTTCTTTTAAAATAATTATTTCTGCTCGAAGGCACATGTTTCCTTTCGACTTTAAAATTCCCAGACAAATTAATTACTTATTAAATTTTATTATTATCTCATTTGACATACATCCAGACTTAACAACCTGTTCCTGGGGTAGCTTATCCCACCGCTTTTAAGATAATTTACTTAGGCAAATCTTGGCAAAAAGTTTTCCGCTCCATTCGACTCCGAAATACAACTCTCTCGGGCGATTAGCATATATTGGCAAGAAGAACAGAGAACGGTGTGCCCTAAGAGATTGCCTCGTTCGGTATTAAAAATTCATGCACTCAACTGTCAGAGACCTTGAGATACATTTGAAATTCAAGTGCCACGGCACACGCGCATCGCTAAAAGTGTCAAATTGGCAAAAGTGGACGACGACGAGGACTTCAGACTTGAGACTTGAAGTAAAAACAGAAACAACACATTCTAAAACAAACTTTTGAAGCCTACCAAAGGGAGTGTGTGTGTGGTGTCTATAAGAAATTGATATCATTTATCAAACTGACACATACAGAATCTTTTCGTTTGGGGAACTTTTTGCAAATGAGGCAGCAGTCGGGGCATAAATAAACATAAGGTCGGGGCAGGGAGGGACGTGGCACACGCCTAATTGAATTCAGCGAGGCGAGAGTAAGCGAGAAATACATAAATAATCGGACGATGCCGCAAAATTAGTTCATTAAAGAAGCTCTCAGAGCGACGGGGAATTTGCATACGACCAAAAACCGAAAACGAAATGAAACGAATTGAAAAAATAAAATGTAAATTAAAGTAAACAATGCAAAGAGAGCTATTCAAATTGTTTTTTGTGTTCTTGTATTTTGTATATATTTTTTTCACTCCCCTCCCCCACTTGAGGCAAAGGAAAAAGTTCCAATTGCCGAAAAAAACTTCAGAAGTCAGCAACATGCAACATGAATATCAAAATCAGAGAGGAAGCAGAAGTCTGGTAAAAAAAAAATATATATAAAATATACCACGTTATGGGGGAGGGCACTGCTCGGTTTATTCATGTACAAAATAAAGAGTGTTTCTCGGTTTGTATTTATATTTGTATTTCGTGGAAGCGAGTGCAGCAAATCAATGCCCCAAACAACTATGAGAGCTGCGTGTCAGGGCCACCAAAAAATAATAAATAAAAAAGGAAAACCAAATTCCAGGAAGCCCTCTCAACGATCACAGCCAGTCCCACACACTTGTAATAAAAAATATTTTCAATAATAAAGTGTATTAAGTTGTGAAGTGCACACAGTGAAAATAAATGAAATGTGAACCATGGAAAAGCTTCGAAAAGCAATAAGAGTGAAAAATTCTCCTTTCCCTACCAGCCGCTCCCCCTTTTATTTTTTTTTTACACAAAACAAAGATATAAAAAATATAACGAAAAAATGTATATAAGTGCTGCTGCTGCTGCCGATGCTCTGCTATATATATGAGTTGCGTGTAAATATAAATATTTTTTCCATACAAATACTGAGAGAGCGATGGAGGTTACATACATTCCATGGAGACAACTTTGGTTTGTTGATTCTACGAATACGAGTATATATATCATATTTTTTATATGTACATCTGAACGACCGACTGAACGAATGCATGAATGTGTCAATGGCTCAAAACGATTTATACAGCATATTAAATTCTGACATCAATGTTTGATTGTCCATACATGAAAAGTAATAAAATGAAATGAAACGGAGAGGTAAAAGCCGGGCGCGTAATGAAATCAAATAAAGTCTACCGATGGCATCTCTAAAACTTGATTTATTTGTACTCGCCACTCCACTCCCTGGAATCCAAATAGAAATTGAAATTGAAACTCATTTAAGTTTGTCCATTTGTAGTTTCACCTTTAAAGAGATTACATTGAAATTGAAGTGCTTGTGCACTGAAAAGCTGAAAAATCCCAGCCCATTTCCTAGGGTTTCCTTGCATTCTACGCTTTATTTTTTTTTTCTTCTCTTGTATTTACTGGCTGACCCGAGGCTTATTCTTCAATCCATTGTTGTTGTTACCAGAGAGAGGGAGTGAGTGAGTGAGTGAGGCCACCGAAAAGCTGAACCGAATTGGATTTAACCCCTTTCTGCCGAGGTTGATGCATGGCAAAAGGGATTAGAACGGTTCTCAGTGGGTGTGTGAGTGTGCGTGCCCCAGGGCCCTACGAATGCCAGAGGGGATTTCTCTGTTATGCAGAGAAGCCAAACTCAAATTGCTGCATACTTTTGTTACTTGTTGATGCAGTGCCATTTCTTCAGGGGACCCAAAGACCTGTCTAAAAATTCCTTTGAAATCTCTGTATGAAAAGAAGTGGAAATTGGTTAAGATTTCCATTTGGTTATCTGCCTAGAAAGGTTTACGTGGGAGTGCAGGCAAGTAAGATGCTATTAAGAAGCTAATTTGGGGCTTGAAAAATATACGGAATTTACTTCTAGACTCTGAGAGTTATGGAGGATTAATAAGGTAAAGTAACATAATTGAAAGACTGAAAAGACTATCTTTAAGAAGCTTTTTTAAGCATATACATAATTGAGATATATCCTAGTTTCAGAGAGCTTTAGTTTAATTTTAAACCAACTGTAGAGTCAAGTTTCGGAATAAATATGAACAAGAAAATTACGATATCCCCCTCCATATCACACCGAAAATATCGAAAACTTTAAATATAACAAGATGGACATACAGTCGGGTGTCCCGACAGTAGAATACCCTGTACCCTGAACCGCTCCCCGTGAATTGAATTCGAGACAACTTACAATTACTTTAACGAACGTTCTAGAAATAGCTGTGACTTTGTTTCGCTGTATGTATACAGGCAAAGAATGTGACCATTGCAAGTGTATTGGTGCATGTGTTATTTGGAGCCCTTGGCTGCCTCTTGTATACATAATAAGGATAAAGTAAAAAGACTATATCTCCGATATTTATTGTACGATCGTAATGAAATTTAGACAGTCTGTGTATTTTGATAAAATACATCAAGGTTGTGAATATAGTTTACCTAACTTTATAAATTTAGGAGATATACGTTTTTTTCAAATAGCTCCCCAAAAAAGGGGAGCAGCAAAAATTTAAAACAAACTTGATCTGCGTGCAGATATAAGAAGTCTAAGTCCCAAGTTTGGTGTCTCTAGCTCTTATAGTCTCCGAGATCTAGGCGTTCATACAGACAGACGGACAGACGGACAGACGGACAGACGGACGGACGGACGGACAGACGGACATGGCTATATCGACTCCTTAAGTGGTCCTGACCAATATTTAGGTAACTTTTGGGGGTCTGCCACGCCTCCTTCTGCCTGTTACAGAATATCGCACAAAATTATAATACCTTTGTACCTTTGGTACATGGTATAAAAATGGTAAACATCGAAAACTATCGTATTAATCGATAAAATATTTATATTTTTGATATACATATATAAAACATTTATTTTTAATTATGTATCCTTTTTTTTAATATTTTCTTTAGATCAATTCAGCATAATATTGACATGCATATTTTATAATATTAAAAAGTTGAATTTTACTATTTTTTCTCTAATTTCTTTTCCAATTTAAACTTCATCCCCAGCCATGATTTTACCTTTAAAGTTACACAGATTACACCCAAAACCCATTAAACCCAAATCATATAATGACCAGGTCAATTTGCAATTCTCTGTGCTCGCTCTCTCTCTATATGCCTGCAGAGCCAAACTCCTATTATGGCCTCTCGTTGCCCCGAAATATAGCCTTAGTTAAGGGGCATTATTCAAATGGCAAAGCCCATCCACAAATTATCGCGCTTCGCACATTCCGCGCACCTGCTTTGGCATATGCTAATTAAAGGCGACGCCCTGCCCAGCTTCACTCCAGTCCCTCCTCCCTCCCCTTCTCCCAGTTAACTGGGTCACGGGAATGACATCCTCGAATATGCATATTGCCATATTGCTTGCCATATAGCCTGGCCTGGCTAACGGCATTTGGCCAGAGCAGCTCACAGAGTGAGAGATGCCCATGGAGCCTATGGGAGAACTATCAATCTTGTGCAAGGCAAAACATAATTTATAACCGAAAAGGGGGCTGGCACATCTCTTTGGAAACTCTTCTCCTGCACATGATGGCACACCACCATCTCTAGCACGCCCACTGACAACGGCTGCACGGAAACTAGGAATTCTTTTGGATTTAAGTTTCTTAAGAATTGTTTACTTAAGGATTTTACAAAAATAATTCAAAGGGTGCGCTGGGTTTAAGTGAGATAAAAGTATCTATAAAGATTTCTGGGTTTAAATTTCATTAAAGATGTTTTAACTATCTTTTGGCTTCATAATTATATATCGTAAGACTGTTTCTCGATATAAAAAATAACTTTAATATTTTTACTAAGCTATCTCAATTCAAATCTCATTCACAGTTTTTCCAAATCAATTTCCTCTTTGTATCCCTCATTTTTCCATGTGCAAAAAGAGGTGTGACCAATGGTGCTATAGTGCAAGTTTTCGGAACAAAAGGCAATGTCAGTTGCGGTTCTTTTAATGAGCCGCCAAAGCGTGAAAAAGCGCAGCAGTGCCCGTCCGCCTCTTCTACCGAGGCTCCCCTTTGGCGTTCTCTCCCACCTCTCAGCTGGAAAAGGTGAGGCGGCGGCCACCAGCCAGGTTGATAATTATGAATGGAGCCAACTGTAAACTGACACAAAACAAACTCAACCCACACACACACACAAACTACACACACCACACCGGCGAACACACGGGGCCATTGAGCTGTCAGCTGCGGCGACCTCGCGCTGATGCGGCAGCTACACCCAAAATGCAACGCCCCTGCAATAGGTAAGCAGCTTAATCGAGCTGCATCTACTAGCTGCATCTCTACGCCATAGCCAGCCCCTAAAACCGGGCTCCACCAAGCCCAGGCCCAGGCCCAGGCCCAAGCCCATCCACATCCACATCCACATCCCCAACCACCAGGCCATAGTCGGTGTCTGTGCCGCCGTTATCATTAGTTGCATCTTAGAGGCACTCAGCCGCAGCTGAAAAGCTTTCAAGCCCCGGTTACCAGCTCACAGGTAAAGGTTTTACACTTGAACACAAATTATATAAAGGTAGGAATAATATAAATATATTTGTTATAATGGAATTGGTACTAAAAGTAAATAACCAATTAGTATTTATTGAAAAATGTTAAATAACAAGAAATTAAAATGGGTTGTGGCAGTATTTTCGATTTCCAAGTGGCTTTTCAGAAGGGTTTTTTAATTCTAAAATTTTCAAGTTGTTTCTTAAAATAAACTTCAAAGTCTAGATTATGATTCGTAAGTTATTTTTAGAGCAAACTTCAAATACCAATTATTACGATATATCAAAAAAGCTTAGGCAAAGAAAATTTAAAAATAAAACTAATTTAACCTACTTCAAAATTTCTTCTAGTGTAAGACCCATGACCAAGTCAAGTGCAGAATGCATTCGGTTAGGAAAAAGATGGGAAAAACGAGGGCGAAAAGGAAACGAAAGGAGTGGCAAGGAAAGCAAAGTAAAGGTAAGGAGAAAAGGCGGCCGGGGCTGAGCGTTTTATTAATTTATTGCCTTGACGATAGTGGAACAAATCTATTAAAATGCGCATATTAAGCCGAAAGCAGCTTAAGTAAATTACGCACTTATAGATGGCAATAACGAAAACGAATCGGGCTCACAGAATCAATGAAGACCAGAGGGCCGAGAGCAGGCAATCAACGCAGAGAATTAAAAAAGTGCTGGGGCTAAAACAAAAGTCAAGTCACAAGGCTGTAAAAATGGTTTAATGAAGGCACTAAAGCTTATGAAATAAACCTGAAGTAGTAGTCGGAGCAGCTATAATGACAGTGCACAGACGAGCCTAAAGTCGAAGTTAGGCTATACCCTATGGGTATAGAACAGAACAAGATCCCAAAGTAAAGATAGACACAGAAGCATCATAAAACTAAAGTTAATTTAGCAATTTTCCTAATCACATTGAAAAACTATAACTATTTTTTATTTGAGAGCCTCTAAATGGGAAAGCTTTGGAGCTAATAATATAATTTCAATCAAAGAAATGAATAATATCTGATGCACTTTTTATGACCAGAAAAACGAGCCGTAAATCGATAAATAATTTACTGCAAGCCCATCAGAAAAGTGTAAAACCCCATCGATACAATGAACACTGAAAAATACTTAAAAAACGAACAAAAGCCGAGCGAACAAAAACTTATCATTAAGACCATAAATAATTAGTAAAGTCTTGGCTGGCAGAGAGCGCGAATCGGACTTTGATTTGGCTTAAAAATTGCTTAATTAGTCACGGTTCCATCGGACGGAAGTAAAATGCGTAAATAATGCATAAAATATGGCAAGTTTTTGTGTGTTTGTGTGATAAACGTTTAGTTTGGATTTCTTTGTGCTTTGTTTTTGGGAAATTTGAGAAATTGTTATTTGGGTATTTTGCTTTTTTCTTCTCGCCTTTGTGTGTGTTTTGGGGTTCTTTATTAATTTCTGTGCGGGGTGTTTTTGTTCTTTTTTGTTTCCAGCCAACCTGGACGGCAGTTTATTTATGGCTTTGCATTTATTAAAATATACATTTCCACGCATATACATACATATATATATGCATAAGTGGACGTTTGCGTAACAGGTTGTGTGTGTTTCTGAGTTATTTAATATCAATTAGGGGGCCGCAGCTGATTTCAAAATAACGACACGCATTTCACTTAATTCATCGCCGAGTTTCAGTTATTTTTATTTCGGAGGCCTTAAAGTCTAACAAATGGCAGCAATTAGAACAATATGGCAAAATGCGTACAATTTGGAGGTTTTTTTTCTCTCAATTTATGTACACACCACGCTTTTTGGGGGCAGCACAATACACACAGTTGAGTGTGAGGTCAAATTGCTCTTTGAATATTGATAAATGATCGGCACTCGATCGTGTACCAAATGAGATGTGTGTTCCATATATATAAATTGGTATATTTGTGGACTTTTTTATCTCTGCGTCTGTACTGTAATTGTTTGACATTTGACTGAGTTCATTGTTCGATTTATATATGCTTATTTAACCAAGTGTTTGGACAATCAAAGTGGGGCTGACATGACATTGATTGATTGGAAAAGCAATATATATATTTTCTGGAACTGATTGAAAGAATCGATGGAGCTACGAATTTTTTAAAAACAAAAATTTAAGACTACTTTCATATAATTTTTCCCTTCACTAATTTCTTGTAAAACCTTCCTGTTATGTAACCAGGGTTGGCAAACATTTTGCACCGCAAAAATCACACGCTAAGTGATTTTGATTTGGCCATAAAGCAATTTGTTAGAGAAATCCCACAACACCACAATTCAGTTTTGCATCCGCAAACCATCTCATTAAAAATTAGATTGAAATTCATTTTTAATAATTACAAAGTTTGAGGCTGGCTGAATTTTGTAGAAAAGTGTATATAATTATATAAAAATATATTGGACCCGGAGTTGCCGTGCTGAAAATGTTCCACTAATTTGCGGCTAAACTAATTAATGGTTGGGTGCCAGTGCCCTTACTTGGAATTCTCCCTCTTCTCCTATTTTTATAACAATAAAAATACAATGCGAAATAAATTGATTGGTGGCTCCATTCGAATCGATTCGTTGCGGCTGATTGAGTTTGAAAAACATTTACAAAATATGTGTGTGCCCACTAATTGACAATTAAGCAGGAAGTACCTAGTTGAGCCTCCCTATATATATATATATTCCCTATATATATATATATATTTCTAAATTGCATGATTGATAAAAGCGCTTTGAGTTCCAATCGAGGGGGATGGAGCTCTGTAGTCGCAGCGTGCCAGACATTCCCCAAATGGGGTGGAAAACTAAGCGGCTAACTGATTTCCGAACAAAACTTTCAACATATTAAAACTGCACTTGGCCAGGCCACCCTCC
Source organism: Drosophila truncata (assembly GCA_008042515.1). Classification (NCBI taxonomy): domain Eukaryota; kingdom Metazoa; phylum Arthropoda; class Insecta; order Diptera; family Drosophilidae; genus Drosophila; species Drosophila truncata. The sequence goes on along the minus strand of VNJQ01005049.1, from coordinate 73,107 downwards.
ACCCACCTTTTCAGGGAAAAACCCCCAAAGGAAAGGCGCTCAAGTATGTTGAACACGCGTCAAGTTCCTGCGGCAAACTTTTGCGTCAACTTTTGCAGGACCTTTCTTCCCTTTTCCCAGGCGCCAGCCAAAGGTAAGTTCTTGGTCTGGGCACTTAAAACCAAAGGAAAAGAAGAAGCTTCGCCATTGACAATGGCATCCAGCAGGAGCAGCAGTACTTGCACCAACAACAATAACAATAATTCTAATTAAAGTTTTCAATTTGAAGTTTCGACTTCCCCCCCACTCAATAGCCTTCGCCGTCGCCGCCACCCACCAAAAAAGGCGGGAAGCGACTCTTATCAGAGGCGAACGTAGGCGATGAAAACAAAGCCGGGGCCAGACAATGCCAGCTACCAGACAATGGAGCACAGCATCCGAGCACAATGCAGCCCCGAAACGATCCCAAAAAGTACACAGAGAGAAAAATGTATAGGGAAATATAGGAAAAGATTTTAATTTCAAATATTCTAAGGGGTTATCTACCATTTAAAGTAAGAAATGTAAAGTTTACACTTGAATTTTAATCGCTAACCAAATCTTTCCTACCTCAAATATGTTTATTTAAAGTAAATAAACATTAGAGATTAAATAAACTAATTCTTATAATTTATAATTTTTAATTAGCTGCTCTTAAGGTCTACAACAAACACCAAATTAAGCTTCTAACCAAGGAGCTTCATCAGTATTCATTTTGCAGAGATTAAACCCTAAAATATTTCGGTTTAACTTCCCCTTTAATAGCCAATACTTCCCACTAATTTTCCCTCAGTGCACCCCCGGGCTAGGTGTAATCTAATAACAAATAACTTCGGGAAGTATTAATCATATTCTCCCGGGCTGGGAGTGTGCGTGATTGTTGTGTTCGCTGAGTGAGTGTGTTTTGTGCGTGTGCGGCTGCTACTAATTATAAATTTCAATTGTTCACTGAATGCATTCCGGCTGGAGCTCTATTACAGGCCCGAAAACTTCCATGGTCCATGGAGCGTATATAAGCCGCTCAGCTCAGTTTTAGCTTGGACCAATGAAGCATGCAGATAGACAGACACACAGACGGCCAACTATGAATCATGCAACAAGGATGATGATGATGATGATGAACCAAAGCTCAGACTTGCAGCCTATGTGGCCGATAATAATAATCTGCATAATCAACATCATAATGCAGCCAGACAAGCACACCAGTAAGAGAGATGAGGAGGACGATGTGGAGGAAGAGGTGGCTCTGTCTGGCAGAGGCTTTTGGCCAACGTCAAAAAATGAAATCTCAACAAGAGTTGGCAAACAAAACAATTTAATAAACGGCATTACATTTTCCTCCAAAAGAAAAGATGTTCCGGGAACGGAAAAGTTTTTGGGGAAAAATTAAGCTTGAAATTCCCAAGGTTTCGCCTTTGTTCTTAGGTTTTTTTAGACAATTTAGGTGGGAAATTCTAGGAAGTATGCTTATTAAAATAAGGTAATTTGGCATTTTCTTTGTTTAAATGGGAGATGGTATTAAATTGAAGGTAAGAATATTACTATTAAGAGGAAAAAGTATCAAAAAATATTATTCTCAGTCACTAATATCATTTTAAAAATGCATGATTACTTTATTTCTATTACCATGTCTAATACAATGCTATTTCTGAGCGAAATTATTCTCTAAAAAATATCAAAAAAAAATCCCACTGATACCTTTCCCACATTTATGAGTTTTTTGGAACACATCCAAAGCCAGACATGGATAAGTAGATGCAGCGACAGAATAAAAAAAAAGGATGAGCTTGAATTTTGCGCCATGGATTGTTTGCATATGCCGGGACTTAGGGGGATCCTGTGTGTGCTCATCCAAAGCTGCAACCAAAATCATTAAAACCAAAGTCGCAAAATCGCAAAGGGAAACAGCAAATAAAAAAAGCAAAGCAGCAGAATAAAGTAAAAATAAAAATGCTGAAAGAAAGGCCACAGCAACACAAAGGAGCGTGGAGAAAAATTCCCTCACCCGTAGATACTGTATTTGAGGGATACATTCTTCACTCTTCACTCCCACGCTCAAAAGACCGAGCCATGACAAATCAATATTGGTTATTTTTGTATGCATGAAACTGGGGGCGTGTCCCGACCGTCTGCCACGCCCCCCACCTACCCAGCGACCCAACTACCCACTGCCAAAATAATCATCACAAACTTTGACGCCGCACGCATATTAAATAAACCCGGCAGAGAGCAGCACTACGAGTACCAGGGCGAGCGCTAGTATATCTCATAGATACAGAGATACAAGTACTCGCACTCTTACTCCTCCTGCCTGCATAAATTAGTTCCCTTGCTTCCTCGCTCCTCTGTGTCTCTGTCTCTGTCTCTGACAATTTTTGTCGAAAAAGGTTTCCAACTGGCTGGGATGGATTGACAAGCGCAATTCCGAGTAATTAAGAGGGAGTTCGATTCGATTTAAGCCCGCCATGATGAGAGATGAGAGGCCTTGAGGCGGAATTTAGATATTAACCCCATGGCTAAATGTGTGCATCGATTTTCCTCTCCTTATACTACATAATGTGACCAGTAGATCGATGGCCGTGCGTTAACCACAGAACGCAAGCCACCGAGGCTAAAAGTGTATTCTGATTGTGGTGTGGAAATCTGGCGACTGCTGGCTAAAATTAGTTATCACAAACAGGTAAGCTTAATTGAAGGTGCACCGCACCAGATGGAGCGGAATCGCTATAGAAACTGGAATGAATGATTGATGGAAAATCCATTATTGGGGACAGCCAATGGAGCTGAATTGCAAATAAAGCTAAAGCTTCAAAGGAATTTAAGAATAAGCGGAGATATTGACTATGAAATACTAATAATTTGATCTAAAAAATAAATAATAACAGGGGATTCCTTTGCCTAGATATGTATTTTTTTAATGTAAACATCTTCAATGCAAAACGAAAACACTTAATTAGACTCTTGGCTGTTGCCTTGATAAACATTCGACAATTTATCGAGAATCGCCTTCACTTGAAATTAAGTGACTCTCCATAAATTCCCTTGTTTCGTCTGTAATTTATTTTTATGTCTTTAGTTTATCCTTGGCGCTTCTTTCTTTTTGACCTTTTTTGCATTTCAACTGCATCGAATTGCCCCTGATGAACGTTTTATTAGCTCAATCTTTTTTCAGGGGCTGACTGACTGGCTGGCAAATAGCAATTACCAACTTTTTGGTGCAAACTGCAATTTGTTCGCTCATTGAATGCAATGGCAAAGTGACCGGAGCAACAAGTGAGGAGCAGGAACGAGGAGAGTTTTCAATGGAGGCAGCTCTTAAATTTCAAACTCAAAAGCACATACAACTAAACAAGGGGGGGGAAATGTTTTGGGGATAAAAAGCCGACAAAACTCAAAGCTCAAAATGTGCATTTGTGTATTTGCGTTGGCCACAAAATGAAGAATCCCTTGGATGCAGACATCCGACCGAAAAGCGAACGGAAAACTGGAAAACTGATAATGATTGTGGCCTGCGGGGGCCGGCCACTCGCTGCAAAATGCCCAAAAACCCAAAAGTAGAGTTACAGAGGGAAAATTCCAAATGATTTTTAAATATATTATAAAACAGAGGATTTAAAATGTTGTTTAAATTAGTTAAAAGGATAATTGTTCAACTGATGTTTAAAATATATTTTTAATAGGATTATTTGGCAGCATTTTTCGTTTGAATTTTCTGTTTCAAATGTGATTTGAATTATATTTTAACGAATAAAATCACAGCTTTTTATCTGGGAAATTGGTCTGCAGTTTCAAATAGTCTTCACATGAGTTAATTTTAAATTTATTAAAAATTAATAGCTGCATGATTCTTAGTTCATTTATTTAGCGATCCTACAAGCGATTTAACTTCATTTCAATATTTTGAAAACATTTTTTTAGAGTACCTGCCAAGTCTTTCGCAATCCTCTTCTGCATCCCATGAAGGTATTTTTTCTCTTTCATAAATTTTATAGCTAGTGAAACCCTTTTGTAACCATATCACCGCTCAGTGCACAGATTCATGGATAGATAGACCGAAAGCCATGGCAATAACTGGCGCCTGCCTAACCAAAATTAGTTCGGAACCAGGGGCTTACCATTGATGATGGGCACACGGGGTTTTCTGGGGCAGAGGATAAATCGGGTGCATATTAAAAGCCAGGCGGCGGGCGGCAGGCGGCGGGCGGCAGGCAACAGAGAGCGGCAAGCAGACAGACAAAATCAAATGACGTCCCGCATAGACAAACAAATTTTCCATGTGCATGTGCAATGGTACTGAGGAGGACACAGAGCATGAGGATGAGGATTCAGATGCGGATGCGGATTCGGATTCGGGGATACAACGGATGCCAAAATATTCAATGGGGTTTCAGCCTGAAGCGGAGCGGAACGGGAGGCGTGGCAGCTGTAGGAACAGCCATGGCATCATCATTAAATATCATTAACACAGCAACGAACAAGCGGCAGCAGCAGCAGCAGCAGCACCGACAACTGACAGCAGCAACATCAGCAATAGCAGCAGCAACATCAGCAACAGCAGCAGCAGTAGCAGCAACAAAAGCAGCCATTTGGTGATATCATTAACAAGAGCAGGATGGAGATTTTAGCATTGGGAGGGAGGAGGAAGTCGTATCCCCCAACCTCCTTCTCGATGGGTGCTTTAAGCACAAGGAAACCGAGGCAATAGCAATTGCAAACGGAATCGCAATAACACAGAGCTCTACAATCTGTGTGGATCTCTGTGGAGGAAGCAAATGTGTATACAAAATGTTTTTAATTAAACGCTCGCTTCCACCTCCTTCAGAGGGAAACGAAGTTGACAGGACTCGAGGACGACGACGAAAGGAAAATCAACTGAGGCTCTCCTCTTACCTTTGGCGCTATATCAGCAGCAAAAGTCATCCGCAATTTGCAGGAATATTCCATGAATATTTCAATCAATTTGGATATCTCTTGTTTCGCTTTTTTCACATTTTCTTTATTTTTGTTTTTCCCTTTTTTATTTTGGGTTTATGTAAGTCCTGCTTCGAAAAGAGTATATTAGTTGAGAGGTATTTTTCCCATCCGCTGGCATTCAACTTGATTGCTACACAGCAAGAAATGTGGAAGCAGGTTCTAGGTTGGGAAGTGGACAAGGAATATGTTGTCCTTTTAGTAGGTAAGCCAATGAGAAATATTATAGTTTTGTAGATAGATTCTAAATTTAGTTTCTATTAAAATATGTTTCTAGAAGCTTTCTTTCAGAGTTAAATAATCTACATTTTTTACTGTGTACTGCTTGCAAATTTTACCAAGAAGAAAAGGGTTGTGTGTTATGGATATTCTGTGTTATGGATGGATGGATGAGTGCTGGCATAGACGAATGGCTGGATGGATGGCTGCCTGACTGACTGACTGGCTGGCTGGCTGGCTAGATGCAAAAGTATAAAATTACCGAACAGCATTCCCCACATTATGCAATGTGAGATGTTGATGTTGATGTTGCTGTTGGCATGGCAGCAGCAGCAGCAGCAGCAGCAGTCCTTTGAAATCACATAATAATGTGCAGCACTCGCTCGTACTCTTGCTCTCTGTTTTTATTGCAGATTATGGAACGGCAAAAACATAAAGCAGAAGCCGCGCCATGATTCGTATAATTGCAGTGTGAATAATTACATCAAAATCAACAGCAAGAGCAACAAGAACAACAATGCTCCCAAGTGCAGACAGTCAGATAAACACAATAAAAGATTATGCTCTCTGATTGTCTGCCCCCTGCACCGATTTCCAGAGCTTGGGCTTGCAACAAATGTTGTTATTTATGCGCTTGAAAAAGTTTTTAATTGATTTAATAAGTAATGCGATTAATGCCGAACAATATGCGATTCGAGAGAGATATATCTGCATGCCAGACAGCGGTAGGTACTTGATACTCATAGCAAACATTATTTATTTTTTTTTTGCTGGCAAACTTGAAGAGTTTGTATTATTATTTTCCTTTTTTTGCGGCTTTTGATGTTTCATGCCTGTCGCGTGTGTGTGTGTGTGTGGCCTTTGAAAAGCTTTTAATTATGTGTTCGACTCTTGAATTTACGACACACTCATCGAGGCTTATGGGGCTTACGTCTAATGAATACCTTTGATTGTTGCGGATTATGGAAATCTGCTGCCTAGGTTATCTTTACAAATTGGTCACCACTGCTTTGTGTGACATTTTAAACCCTAACTAAATGTAAACAACCTTTCATGTTGCTTCTTATCCCACAGGTATAAGGCTGTAATTGATAAGAACTGTCAATTTATCATATTTTTCTCAGCTGCTCCCCTGCTAAGGTTAAGCCCTGAAAAATCTCCCCGACTCCCCGAGGGTAGACGAAAAACTGCAAACAGGCGTGTGAAAAGCGTTCAACATTTGCTCAACGCGGACTGTGACAATTGGCCCAAGCTGCGGCTCCTGATTGCTCTCCTCCTTAGCTCTCGGATTGCCCATGACAAAGTAATGACAGTTTACAGCAGATGAAATAAACAAATGACCAATGCCCGGGCATCATCTGAGTGGAGAGAAGCTCAGCGAAACGAAGCTCTGCGGGATGATTGGTGTTGAAGATGGCAAAAGGAACTCGGATTGCACACGAAAAAAATATTTTTATATATTTAATGAATATTGATTTGGTATTAATACGGCAAATTAAATATATATGGAGAATAAAACCAGGAAATAAACTTTAAAAATATAAAAAAATAGTTATTAGTTAAAATTACTAAAGATTTTAAATCCATTTGAAGAAGGTTTAAAGCATGGATTGAAATTGTTCTGGCATTAAATTCATACAAGAATTATTATATTATATTATATTATATTATATTATATTGTATTATATTATAACAAACATTTCCTATTTCCTATTATTATAATTTTTTCAAGTGCCCAGCGGTACGTTTAAGTACGTTTCTGCGAGTTGAAGGCTGACGCTGATCTCGAGCTTCGTTTCATTTGTTTGTTCGCAGCCGTTAAATGAAATGGCATGTAAAAAAAAAGGAAAGAAAATAAGAGTGGGTACTGAGTACTCCACGGCGGGTGGATATTTTCTGGGGCGGTGACAGTGACTGACTATCATTACGCATTTATTGTTGCTGGCCGGGGCCATTGTGATAATGGTCAAGATGCTCGACGGGCAAGAAGAAACCCCTGATGAGGATAATGATGATGACAACAGACGGTTGCCTGGTGTGCCTCCGATGGGTGTGAATTTAATAAAGCCCCCATATATACCTACATATTGGCCGCACAAAGGCCGTCATGGCAACAGCAGCAGCAGCAGCAGCAGCAGTGGGTGTGAAAAGGAGAATAAGGCACCCGAAGCACCCAACCCAACCAACCATCTCTCTCTTAATGTGCAACAACTATTTTCAATTATTGCCAATCAAATGTTGCATTCAATCGATGTTTACATGCAGCCGAGGCGACCTTATTATGAGGTTGCTTTTCAGCCTTGGGGGGGGGGTTTATAGGGGGGAGGGTTATGAGGAAGTGGCTGTGGGTGGAGATACGGGTTTGGGGCGTTGCCTAAGAGCCATGTAATTAGTTTGCAAGTGAGTGTCAGGATTAATCTTTGAGTGTGTGTTTGATTGTCGCCACTTCACATGAGAGGCTCTCTGTAGATAACACAACAATTAGGGATGAGAGTCGATATACGAATATTGAATCGATAGTAGAGCTTGAATTTTAAACATGTATCGATTTTAAGGCAAATCAGTGTGATTTATCGAAATACAATGCGATATATTAACCGATTAGCCTGTTTATATGTATTTTTGAAACATTTATTTAAGTTAGTTGAAGAAAAGTTCTATTTGTGATGGTTGTTCATTGATTAATTAATAATATTAATCAAAAATAATCAATTTATCGATACCTTATCGATTTTTCAACAACGAAAACAATATGTTTATAATTATATTTTTTGTATAAAATTTCTTCCAATAACTCTAATTGAATATCCATCACTAACACCCAAGCCTCACCTCATCTCAGACACACTCACCCACATTAATGCATGGCAAATACTCTGCTATTTTCTGTATCTGCGTATATGTATCTGTATCTCTGGTCAAAGAAAGTGCGTAGCTCACATGTTAATTGAAGGCAGTGCAAACACAGCAAAAACCCATAGACACAGAGATGGTATCTCCCACAAAAGAAAGAGATAGCTCCTGGGAGACTAAAGAGAAATGGAGGCGGAGGTACATACCATACATAGTGAGTGACTCCCTCAAAGGACATGCAATTACGACCACCAACCGACGACAATAATGAGCAGTCCTTCAAGAGTTGCGATATGTGATACCCCTCTTCTAGTTGGGGGGTTAAAGAGTAATTAATAATTAATTAACCAGTTCGATCAACATGACTGAATATTGCAGCAAATGCATACCAAGTTATCAGTTTGCTGAAATAATATATCTTTGATCAATTAAATCAATTAAATTCAATGAAATGCAGAAAGTTTCTGTTTTAATTAATCATTCAATTACCTGTGATTAGAACGGACTAACACATTAGAATTATTTTTGTATAATAATGCAGAAAGATTGTTATACATAAAAACATTTATAGACTGGACATTTCTCATAACCACTAAGTAGTTGAATATTAAATGCATATTTTTGTTGTCCTTCAGCAATTTCATGTATTAATTCAGATAATAACTCGATAGTTCAATAACCAGCCGCCACAAAAGGCAAAATTACATGGAACCTAGAAACAACAACTTTCCATTTAATTAGGTTATGTTTGATTGTTGTAATATGGCACAGGGATCCACACCACACCACATCACAGCTCTAGCTTTAGCCTTCGCTTCCTTATCTCTGGAGATTCTCTGGTCAATTCCACGCCTCCATGACCAACCCGCAAGGAGAGGAAGAACCCGACCCATGCGAAATTGGACCCGCCAATGGAATTTAATCAAGTTTTATTTGCACTAGTCCGAGGTCCGAGGTCCCTGGGCAGCGCAGATGAGCAATGAGAGCACATCAGCAATAAAATCGGGCATATATGAGGGTGTAAGTGTGTGTATAGTACAGTGAAGCTTTCAGATATTTAACTATTAAATGTTACAAAAAAAGCAAGGTGTATAACGAGTACTTATAGGATTACTTAACTTTTTTAAACTATATTTAAATACCATTTTACATCTTATAATCTTTATCAAAATCCCTCTATAAATATAGGAGTTACTGAGGCTCTACTGTATTTATTCTAGGATCTGTGCATGTATATGTCTGGGTATTGATTGTCATAATTAAACGCTGCTGCTGCTGCTGCTGTTGTTGTTGTTGTTGTTGCTACTGCAATTTCCCTGACCATCACGTATCTTTGCTCCCCCCATTTTCCATTTTCCCCCCACCATTATCCCTCTGTATTTTTTCCTCCTTCCTTCTTGGTTTTGTTTGAGTTTTGTAACTGCGCTTTAAAAGTTTGTTGATTGAATGCAGCGCTGCACAATTGTTGCAAAAGGGCAGCCATAAAGTGGCCTTATACAAACACAATCCCACCTCATTCTCGGTTCTTGTATTCTCTATTTTTTCTTTTTTTTTTTTTTATCCACCCACACGAGCGGTTTTATAGCCATTCTTTTGTGTATACTCTGTGGATTAGTTCTTCATTGTTTAGTTGGCAGCGTGGCGCTTTGCAGATAGCTGAGACAGCCCAGAGAAATGCCAAGAAATGCATTGCAACTTATCAGGGCGGAATACCAAATACAGCAGAGAGGGGAGCCCGGGGGCAGTAGCAGCAAATGTGTGTGCAAATGTGGAGAGATTGGCGATGTGTGTGTGCTGCTTGGAATGGTGCACCGAAAGAAAAGTCATTGAAATTTATCAGATTTTTATAGATTAATCAAAGATATAAGACGTGGAGGTAACACTTGAGTAGTTTGACACAGAAATAAATATTTAAAAAATACTCAAAAAAATATTCTTCTAACTTTCAGTGTATCTTAAGTTGGCTGTGCCATTGCTGCAGCTGCTAAGTAGTTCGGTGGGCGTGGCAAAATGCATAGCTAACTAGCTACTAGTTGGGCGAAGGGAAGAGCTAGCTGCTTGCTCACTTAAGCAGCTCAAGTCGAAATAGATTTCGGGCGCCATGAATAAAATATCCCAGTTAAGAGTTCAAAGCTCGGCACGTGTGCGAATTTGATAGAGCAGCAGCAGCAGCTTTGCCATTGTGCCAGTGAAAGATATGTGGCTGTACCTTTCCCAGAAATTCACCTAATGCTCAGTTTTGCATTAAATATGATGATATGAACTTGGGAGTTGATGCTGAAGCTTGAAATTAATGCCCGAATGCCTTCGGTAAATAGGAATTAACTTGGTGATTATTTATTTATAAGTTTCGGAATGTTTGTGGATTTCTGAATTAGGTTGGTTAATTATTTATAAAAAGAAATTGGTATTTTTTAATTGTGCAAAGAAGTAAAGACTATTTCCTTAATATATTTCCACACAACTTTTTAAAATAACAAAAAAATCTCTATACTTCACTTAAATACTCCACAATTCCCCAAGTTTAAATGTCGAAACCCCAACTTAAATCCCTTCCACTTCCCTGTAATTTCGCTTATTCGTATCTAAAGCACTTTTGATTGTGAATACAAAGTAACCACTGATCCTTTTGCCATTCACTTGACATTTTCATTTAGTTGGCGGCACTCCAGGGGAACATTAAAGCAACGGCCTCGAACACAGCACATTTTGCACATTTTCACTTAGTTATTACATTTTATTTGCTTATTTATGGCCAGCTTTCACGCTGTCCGCTCCAGTTTGGGCTTTTCCGCTTTCTTCCTTCGGGTTTTCTTCCCTTTCTGCCATTTTATTTTATTTTTTTCCATGACAATTGTCGGCACATCGGTTGGCTATTGACAAATATTACACAAGACCACCCCCATGACTTCCAAGGGGGATACTACAGCCACTGGACTCTGGTTGTTATGATTATATTGTGTGAGAGACCGTTTCTATACCCACAACACGTACAGTTCTCCATTCGCCGGTCGTATAATACGATATTTGCATGAAATTACATGGACAGGCACTGATGAGGGCGAGAGGTTGGAGGTTTGAGGTTGGAGGAGGCCCTTTGGGTTATTAACATGCTCCAGAGATTAGACCGACGCCGGCAATGATGACAACATTTGATTTCTTTTCCGTTTACACAGGACAACACAGGACCCAGTCCCAGTCCCAGTCCCAGTCCCGTGTCTCACCCCCTTAGTTTACCCTCCAATTTCCCTCCGCCTTTGTGCTAATCAGCGCAAATACCCAAAATACAAAAGCCAAATCGAAAGTAAAAGCAGAAATCAGCGGGAGAATGAAAGAAAGGAAACTCCTCAAAAGAACTTCCCAGCTCAGACACAACCTTCTCCGCCCCACAAAAAAAAAATACGACACCCACTTTACCACCCCGTCCCGATATGGCCAAAAAGACGTCAATCAACGGAGAAAAGAAAGAAAAAATTTGATATGCCTTCGGGGTCTTGTGTTGATTTTTTTCGTGCCTTTTTATACCCAGTAATTGAAGATATCAAGGGGTATATTTTGTATTATACTGTTTACTTAGCTTAGAATTTTATGAAATCCTTTTAAGGGTTTAAAAAGAACTTCGCTAAAATGTATGCTAACAATTTTAACCACTTTCGTAATGGGTAATCCCTGGTCTATACCATTTTCATTTCTCTCCATTTATTCTCCGTTCTGTTTTCGTTTCCTTGAGGTTTTTGTGATTATTGATTTGTTCCCTCTTCTGCCTGTAAACTGATATTTGGCATTTGAAATGCGAGCAATTCCTATTCCATGCTCTCTCTCCCTTTCCCTGCAAACTGAGGCTGAACTGAGCTGGAGACTTCCCTGTGATGTATGATAAACTCCAGTCTGCGGCTGGATTAGCCGCTCAACGATTTAAGTGATTGTATATCTTACAGATATACGATTTCGGTGTCGCCGGGCGAAAACAAGTGCCGAGATTTAATAGCCAGCAAACCAAGTGCCACACAGGTGGTAAGGAAAGGTGCGCCAGAAGGAGAGATCTGGGTGTTTGGTATCGGGGAAATCCCCCATCTACCATCTATCCGGACCCAGGACGGCACCAAGTTTGTCCTTACAGTTTAAAGTGATTTGTGGCGCTTTGAGTGGCTAAGAAAGTTTCCTTTTCTCTCTCTCTCTCTCTATGCCAGAGTGTGTGTGTCTTACTTTATTTCGCTTGGCTGGAGGTTTTTATGGTTGTTCTGTTGGCAGTTTCAGCTGAAAGTTCTTCAGAAGAGGCCATCGAATCGGGGTAGCAATTGCGGAATTACACTTTGATTAACAAATGCTAATGTTGTTCCTATGTTGCTCTGATGGGGTTTGATTTGTGTGCCTAACTTGATTTTATTGAATGCAATTGTTTAGAAAAGTTCTCTCAAGTGCAATCGAAGACAATTTGATTTATCGCCTGAGTGGATTTCATTGCGGTAATCTAGGTGAGCAGTGCTTTGTTTCTTCTACTTTTGTTTAATAGTTTTTAAGCACACTTTAAACGAGATATATTCAGTACAGTACAGCTTTAAACTGTGAATTTTACTTATTTCCCACATAAATCTTTAATGAAAAGATTTATCACTACCCTGCGATTTATAAAATGTAATTAATGCCACATTAAATCTTCTTTGAAACTTTTCGCTTCACTTTTAAATAAATATATACAGTCTCGTTTCTCGTTTTCATTATTATCCAATGAAAAGAGGACCCTTTTTCCATTATCAAAATACTTATTTACCCTTTCGCCGTCGGTTGGCCATATATTTAGCTTAATTTCAATTTGAATATTCTGCTGTTTGGATAACATTCCCAATGACCTTTTATACACAAATGGTGCCCGCCAACGCCGACTCTGCTGCTGTCAGTAATTAAAATCTGTCCAAAGCTTGCAATTAAACCCCAAAAATAAAACCAATTGCTAACCCAACGACAGAGCGAACAGAAAAAAAGGAATACGATATACAATGTATATAGTATAAACCGGAGTATAATACTAACCTTGAGCCTTGAGTGTAGAAGGATCTGGCCTGCTTAGCGAGCAGAGGAGCAGCAAACTCGGCGCACACAAAGCAATTAGCAGAAAGGGACGCACGAAAGGACCAAGGATTCAGGCAACAGACGTAAAACGGACTTGTCTGTAAAAAGAGAGCAAGGTGAAATATTTGCATTAGCTTGGAGTGGGAAAATAAATAAATAAAATCTACAGATGTGCTCAGAATAATGTGTAGCAGGGAGATGCCACATGCAAGGATGCCACAAATCAGGGTTTGCAAAAATAGCACGCAGCTAAAGATATATTTCTAAATTATTAATAAAAGTAGTTAGTCTGACATATAAAATCTATTTATTTTCCCCAAATTTATCTTATAAATTTACCTAATATTTTACCCTAAACTGTTTACAACAAACCAACGAGGCTGCGGGCCATGGAAATCCTTTTTTAATTTCCTTACCGCGCCGCAATTGTAATTTGTATCTGAGCACTGTTTGGCCCGGCTAAATAAAGTTATAAAAGCATAAAGAGAGAGAGCTCAGGCAAACACGCCACCAACAAACACACACATAATGGAAATATTGTGGAAAATCTGGAGTGCGTTTCTGTTGCACATAAAATTTCATTGATTACATTTGTTTGCCGTTTGCCAGTTGCGCGTTAAATGCTCTGCAGGAGTGGGTACTCCTTATTTTCGGTTTTTCTTTTTTATGTTTCTTGTATGTGTGTGCCTAGGATCGTTTCCTGTTTACACAGGCCCAAGACCTAGGGTCCTGCCGCACGCGAACGCTAACGTAAACTCAAACACCCCGAGAATTCAGGGCCAGGCCAGGCCAGGGCAGGGCTGGGCCACGAGAGAAATACTTAACAAATAAAACGCTGTAATATATCTTTGTGGTGGTGGTGGGGAAAATACCTAGAATTATGTGCGCCTAAAAATATTTAAAACGCTATTTATATGCTAATACCAGGCAGGCAGGCAGGCAGCCAGAGAGCTAGCGCACACAGAAAGAAAAATATATTCCGGGGAAATGGAAACACGCCCCACAAAACTGCATTATGCGAGGGCGGTTGCAATGGCATTTCTTTATGTTTTTTTTTTACATTTTTTCTCATTTCATTCCAACGAATAAAAAACGAACCAACAGTTTTCACTAAATCCTCATTAATTAGTAGCATTTAGGGCGGCATTTCCCCGGCTATTTTGTGTGCAGCCACGCCTCCCCCTGCCAACCATCGCCCACCCGCTTAACGAGCCGGCGATGCGGCAGCCTTAAAGCTACTTAGCATTAGAGGCACTGCCACAGAGCTAAAGCTTGCTTCCCCCTTGTAAAACCCAAGGCCCATGGTGCACAGTGGGCTAGGCAGCCAGCCAGCCAGCCAGGCAGTCAGCCATTTGGTAACAGGTGCTGAAAACCGGCCAATGACACATTACTCAGCACTTTTAGGTGTGTGGAGCCGAAAAAGCCAAATGATGCATGAAAAGAACAGGTGGCTGGCTCATTCAATGGGATTACCCAACTCGATCGAAGGGGGAGAGAGTGCTTGCTGCTGCTGCTGGCCAAGCCAACTAAAGTCTTTAAAGAACATAAATCAGTTAAGGCTAATTGTGAAACAAACAGAAAAAAAAAAAAAAAGAAAATAAAAGTTGGGTGCAAACACACACTCTCCTCTCTCTCTCTGTAAAAGTTTGTGTGTAGAAAATACTAAAAGTTTGGGAACCATGTTATTGAAGCTAAGTGAGTGGAGTGAACGAATTTTATATGAATTGAGCCAATTAATTGGAGCTTGGTAAGCTGCTGGTAAGTGGTAGCTGGGAAGAGAGCCAAAAGAGTCCCTGAAGACGGAGTTTATAGTGCCAATTATTTGGATTTGTTTGGCACAGAAAGTTGCAAGTGTTTCCATTGTTTTCATGGTTTTGTTTTTCTATTTTTCTTCTACAATTCAATGTTGGAGTTTCAACGATATTAACTGGGCTTTCAAGGGCTTAAAACAAGGAGAAAATAAGTTGGAAACTGAGTAAAATTTAAGTTTATATTTAAATCAATTAATTCACAGATATTTTACCTATATCTAGCCCACTGTTTAACCGTTTATTTTAGCAACTATTAGCGCGCCTGCTGGCCACCCAAAAATGTAGGCAACACAAAAAAATAAACACTCAAAGCTTTGCCGCAAAAAATAAAGAGAAAACATTTCATATATATATATATATGGAGATATACTATATAGTCAGGGAAACTCTGACCTGCACACAGAACACAAAAAAAAAGAAGGAAAAACAAAAAAATAATACAAGTAAGAATAAAAACAACGACAGCGACTAAGACAACACTACAAATGCCATTGGACCATCCACCGGCGGGGCATTTGCCTGCATTTAATAACGTGCCTGTGTGAAAATAGAAAAAATATTTGGTGAAAAGAGAGGAAAAGCACAGAGGGAACAAACAAAAAGAAAACATTTCCAATGGTGTGTGTGTGGGAAAAAGGGGAAAATTCCTACCCTACGGAACCGTGCAACGCATTAATTTCATTCACACTTTGGAAAAAATATCTACGTACATACATATTTAAGGCAAATATGCAATAACGGCGTGTTGGAAACAATAATATTTGTCTAGGAACCCGAGACTCCGAGACTCCGAGACCCAGGCACAGTCCCAGGCCCGAAGTGTGGAATGAAAAGTGGCCGAAGACCTACCAGCAAACACATGACGATGCTACTTGAATGGATGCGGCTGGGGCCACTCTGGGGTTAAGGGCAAAATATGGACAAGAAGCACGCGCAGCGTTGAAAAAATTACAAGCCCTGAACACAACCCAACAAAAAATATGAGAGAGAGAAAAAATCCCTGGTCCGTGTCTGAGCTTCGAGTTTGTCGTTTGTTTAACATTTGTTGTGGAACAATAACAAAAACATCTTCAGTTAAGAGTAAAAAATGGTACAAAAATAATAATTGCAGAGGCTAAAGGCAACTTGGGGAAATAATACTGGAAATTTTAAAAGGTTTTCCACCTTTACAAGTTTTTTAATAAATTATATTTTCATAATAGAACAATTTGACTATTTTGTTATTAAAGAGCTATAAGTTAAAAAGGTTTTTTAGCTCAGTTTCAGGTCTTCAAATCTTTTTCTATAAAAAAAGTACAAGAAAAATTCCTGATTTTTATTTTGAGTTTAAAATGGTTCAAACTTTTTACCAATTTCCATCAAACTTTGACATAAAACAACGTAAACCCTTCGGAGGCCATTTGACGACCCCCTTCTTTTTTCTGGTCCCCCTAAAACAAATCGCAGCCAAATGCCCAGAAATCCCCTTAGCACACACCTCTTTTTTTACGACTGCAGATATTGAAAAGATCCCCCCAATGCCAATGCTGCAGCTGTAGTATATTCCCCCACAAAAAAAAAGAGGAGAGGAGCGCAAACAAAGGAGAGAGGCTCTTTGTGCATTTGTCTCGCGTTGCCTTGATCCCCGGACCCATTACATTAGGGAGCTATCCACACACGCAGACAGTAGCCGCCGAACAGGAGCAGTTTTGAAAAAGGATACAGGGAGAAAAATTATACTAAGAAGGCAGACATGTGACTTAAATTGCAGATAAGATAGTCTAAATATTTCCAATGTATTTTAAAGGTTAGGAACCTTTATTTACTGATTAAAAAGTCGTATTATTTACATAAATCATATATTTCCTTCTATTGAGATTTCCTCAAATTAGAAAAAATATTTTCTTTCCCTGTGTAACCCCCACCCCAAAAACACAGTCGTGTCACGGTGTTTGGGATTTTTCAATGTGTAAAACTACCTGTCGCTGGGCTGTGCGGTTGGGCTTGGGTTTGGGTAGTTCCATTCTATTCCAACTGCTGCTGCTGCTGCTATTGCTCCTGCTTCTGGCTGCTACTGAAACTTGCTGGATTTTGGCCTCGCGTTGAGCCGGGCAAAACTATCTTTTAACACGCACAACGCATTATACGAGCACCTTGCATGCACACGTCGCCGCCAACAGCCACACCGACATCCATCCATGGCACTGGCCCAGGACCTGGCCAAAAAGGAATGAAATACGAGAGACGACAGAGAGAGAGAGAGAGAGCACAGTCAACGTATTTCCCGAGTGTTTTTCAACGCCACCTGAATTTCATTCCTACAATCCCCCGAAACCAGTGGTATATGTATATCCCATCCCTTTCCTTAAATTTTCCCTGGGTTCCTACTAACGTTTTCCACTTCTTGCTCTTGGGCTGACGACATTTGTTGGCTGCTCTGCTCCGGTGCCTCTGTATGGGTTTTCCTCACTTCGTTTTTGAATACACTTGATAAAAGGGTATTACGAGTTCAATGGCACAAAGGAAACTATACGAATTTAAGCAGTAAAAAAAGGATCTAGGAAAATGTAACGTTTATCTTTCAACTTGGTAGAGATTAGAGAATTTAAGGTTAGAAGTACTTATAGCATTAATAATTGTTATTATAAAGGAAGTGCTACCTATAACCTATAATTCTGAGGACATAAAGAGTTCGTTGTTGCTTGTGGGAATTCTTTTTCTTGGCCCCTGTATAGTTCAGTTTGGTTTGGTTTGGGCTTTGCTCGCATTTGCGTTGGCTTTTCTTTTCAGTTTTTATTTCTGTTAAGTGAAATGTGCAGGAGCTCCTCGCACATCCATACACACACACACACACCGAACTGAACCCAGAGCAGAGTGCAGAGTGGAAAAAATATTCTGGCTGCTGCACTCGTCGGTGCTTGCTGTTCCTTAAATAAATTTAGCTTAGTTTTTGAATGGTTTTTGCACTTGAGAGGTTTATATTTTGCACTGCACTCGAGCAGACACACATTCGCACACCCAGAAAACTTCTGGCTGTCTCCTTCTGTTGAGAATCCGAGAATTAGATTTGCATCAGTTGAGTTGGCGTAAATGCGTTTCGGGGGCTATGGGGTAATCTCAGTGTGGCAGCAGCATATTTATGCCTCACTCTGTCTCAATTGCTGGGGCGTGAAGGAAATACTTTTTCAGTTTTCCTCCTGTTTTCTTTTTCTTTTTTTTGTGTGTTTTGAGGTATTCCTAACTCAGTCTGCACAGGAAATAACTTTCGATATAAATTAGCAATCAATTTCCTATATGGATTTTGGGAAAGGGAGGGATGGAGTTGTTTTAAAATATTGAAGAAATATTCAATTCAATTTTTTTAAGGAGTGCCCCTAAATACTTTCAAATGCAAATTCGAGGACGTTATAGTAAATAAAACAGTGGAAATTTTGGAATTAGCGATATAAATTATAAAAAATTTTAATAAAAATAATTCTTTCACCATAATTTTGAAAATATTGTAAATTATAATACATTGATTTTTTAAACATGGAAAAATATCGCATTTAACGTTAAAAAAAAAGATTAATCGTTATACAAAAATCCGAAAAGTTCTAGTTCATCTTTTGAATTGAAAATTGAATTCTTGTAAATTCTATTTCTAACAAAACAAAACGATTGATATTTTTGTATTTCAAATATTATATTTAGATCCTAATCATAGAGTTTTTTAATGTGTTTTCCCTCTGTGCACTCCTCTCCCAATTTAAACATTATTCTTGACTTTGAATTGGCCAAAAAGTTTGCGCATACTTTTCAGACATTACAATGTCTAAGCGTAAAACTTTTCAAAGGGATTTTTCCGCAATCAAAGTTGAAGCCGGTCGTCGGGCATTTGACCTGTTCATTACTTTATCGAAACAGACCTGCAGAGGGCTGAGATTTATTCCCGGGATGGATATCTTCATATGGAGCAGGAAAAACAGTCAGTTGCGATGACAAATTGCCTAAGCAGCACCAGAACCAGCAGCTGCAGGAGGAGCCAGTGCCACAAAATGTTGCAATTTATGCAAAGAAATGCAGCAATGCCGCCCGTTTACCCCTCAGTGTTTGGCTACTTTTTATGCGGCCGCAAACAATTCAGCTTGTATTTGTATTTTCTCGTTTTTCTTTTCGCTTGCTGCTGAATGTTGGCCATAAATTGTTGCGCACAGTGCGTTTCGTTTGGTTTGGTTTCGTTTCGTTTCGTTTTGCAGTTTGCAATTCGCAGTTTTCCAGCATATTTCAGTGAGATGCCCTTTGTTGCAGCAGCTACGGGGCTTTCATTCGCCATCGTCGTTGTTTATGCTTTCCATTTTATACTCATACATAAATACATGTTGTATGTACAAGCATAAGTACGATATGTACGCGTGCTGCACGGCTGGTGTAATTCATAAACAGTCAACTTGGGTGGCACAGGCGCCTTCCCAAGGGCAGAAAACGAAGAAATATGTGTGTGTTATGCAGAGAATAATTTACGAAGAAGTCCTGTATAATATTTAATTGATTTGGAATTTTACAAAATAAAGTAAGAAGTAATAAAGGGAGTTCAAGAAGGTTGTTTATAAATAAATACAAATTTCGCCCGAAAACTTATCAAGAAGATACGTTTCATATATCAACATAATTATGGCGCTGATTATCATATTGAAAAGTTAAAAATGAATTACTTTAATGCAAATATAATACATTTTAATTTGTGAAAAGTTTTAACTATCAAAAAATTTTTCTTTAAATTTTATAAACTACAAAAGTATTCCAATTATTTTCTCAAGTGTAATATTTTCCTCTTTTTGTACCGCCAAAGGATCCGCCCTGGGAGAAATGGTTATTTGGTATGTGGAGAAAACTATATTCCCCGCTCCAGTGGCACAGCCTTAGGAAGACGAGGACCTGGACCCTGGCTTGGAGGCTTCGCATATTTCGCTCAATCCACACGAGAGAACCCCACGAAACTAACAACTCCCCGGAGAGTATTTATGCGGCTGGATGGACGAGCAGACATATTTTTTTCTTTACGTTTTTCTGTTGTTTGGTTTGCACATTCTGCGTGCGTTAACTTTTGTGCAGCACTGTGCGGGTTTCTAGCAGCAGTTGCCAACATTCCCATAGTCATCGTCATCGCCACCGCCACATCGCCAGTCGGGGGCAAATATTTCGCATCTTTTGTCTATCTTTTGTAATAAATTTTTGTGTTTTTTCTCCTCATCTCTTCATGGTCATGTAATTTGAGACGCCGTGTGTATGGGAGTGTGTGTGTGTACATGTCAGGTAGCTAAAAGAAAAACTTCTTTTCTAATGTTCGTCATTCTCATCATAAGCTGAAATATGGCTGATAACCTTTTTGTGTACTCTATTGGAGAATTGGGTGTTTGGAAATTAATGGGGAATTCGTTAAAAATATTTAAAATAATATTACATTTACTAAAAAATAAATAAATTCCTCAATAAATATGAGTTTAGAACCTTAAATGCCTAAATGGATGTCATAGTTCTCCCAATTCAAGCTCCAAGTTTGACATTTGTGGCCTGATCCTGCTTTAAACCATTACCGAAATTCATTTTATGGATAAATTTGATTTTCTCACACATTAAATATAATATAAATTCATATTAAACATTATTCGATTTCCTTTCATTAAGACTAACATTTCCTGAACAAAAAATGAACCTAACAGTCGTTTCTTTACAATAAACCCATCCTCTAAAACCCCACTGATTTCCTTCCGAAACGCTTTAGGGTATTGGCATTTTCATCAGTCTTATTTTCAGCTTTCCCCGCGCCATCATTTTCCGTGAGTCTTTTATTATTATTTGCTGGCGGAACGTTGGCGGCAACGGCGGCGGCCTGTCAAACTCCATTTGCATTTGCCAAAACGTTGTCGAAAATTGTTTCTCTTCGCAAAAAAAAAAGAAAAAAGAAAAACGAAAAAATCAAGTCGGAGATGGAGATGGCAGACCGTAGTCATCCATCCATCTATTTGCCTAATATATCTTCATAGTCGCCAGTTTATGGCCTGCTTGGTCCTCGTCCTGCCTATATAGCAATCTGCCGGCGGAATCTGGTGGCCGCCTCCTCCTCCCGCCGCTGTTCCACCCCGTTTCCCACCGCCACCACCACCACCACACATCGCTGCATTGCTTCTTCTGTCATCGTCTGTCTGCCAAATGGTTGAGATTGTAATTTTTTTTCGTTTTCGAGCTTCCGTATACTAATGCGACGGCGGCCTCGGAATCGTCCATGGCCAGCCGCCTGCCTTCCCAGCTCCAGCTCGATTCCTGTGTCTGAACGCGGGGGGAGACGCCGCCGCTGCTGCTTTGTTTGTGCCTCATATTTACGACTGGTCCAGGTCCAGGCGAAGGATAGAAGCTGCTACTGGGGGAGACTTATGCACTGAGCTTAAAATTTGAGCTTACATACAAGTTGCTCTTTTAAAAATGATCTTTAGTCAAAGTTTAATTATGAAATCTTTGATTTTAAACCTTACACTTCCCAACTTTATCCTGAAAATATATTTTTAAAGCTAGTACATGCGTATTTCGTAATGCAGTTCCATTTTTAATCGTAGTCTTTGTAATTGCCAACTATTTTTAGGTATTTCATATTTTTTTTTAGCTTAGATTAATTCACAAATGTAGCTTAAAGTTACCTAGTCTAAAAATTATTGTATCCTTTTCATTTAACAACATTTTTCCCCCAGTGTCTGCTGCAGAACACACATTCGCACTCGTCGAGTATCTCATGCCATCATCTTTTAAACGACAGCGGCGGCAATTCCTCAAGTGTTTTGGCTGCTGGTCGTCGCTCCACTTGAAAATTTGGCATCAAATGTCAGCGTCAGGAGCCAGGCCAGGCGGCCTGGTCGTCGTTTTGTCGTTTTGCATTTGATTTTCACTAGTTCTCAGCTCTCAGACCCTCGGACCGGCTCCTCCCACCCTCGAGAGGTCGTCTGTCCATCGGATTTAAATGAGTTTTTCAAATACTTGTGCACGTACGGGCTGAACGGTAGTCGGTCGTTGGTCGTTGGTCGCTCGTCGGCAACATCAACAACTTTCTTTTATTCCTTTATCTCACAGCGAATGGAGCGATATATACGCCTTCTGGCACGCACTGACATTTCCTCTATTTGGGTTTCTATTCAAACTTCAAGATCCAACCAGAACCAGAAACAGAAACCAGAATCAGAACAGAAAATTCAACTCTAACTCGGTCTCTGGCTCTGGCTCTCAATTGAATTCATGCTCTGTCATTTTTAATGAATCACTTAATTGTCGTCCAAGTTGGGTGGACGTCGAGTGCCTGAGAGTTTCTCTGGATTGGATTTGGATTTTGAATGTGAAGGGAAGGAGTGGAAAAAATATATATAAGAATATATGTAGAGGGAGGAAGCGACTTCACAGGCTGCCAAAACATTCAAGAAATCTGAGAAGCTGAGATGTTTCGCTCGAAATGAAGTTGCAATGATCCGAAAAGTGGAGTTGTGATGAGGGATATTCTCGGTGATCTGTGATCTGTGTGCCCGGGGAAAACGATCTTTTAAAGGCTTCAGTTTTTTCAAAGTTGATTGAAAGGCGAGTGAAACGGAGATGTTTGAAGTTTAGTATTGATTTTAATGGTACATTACAGCTTTATTTAATTCATTACCCTCACTGTTTTATATCGAAACGAAGTTCTTAAATTCACCAGAAATTTGAGAGTAATTTGTAAGGCATAAACGAAATCGTTAAATGCTACCTTGCTTTTATTTCCACCCGAAACTCCTTTATAATCAACACCTTTTTGCCACTAAACGTACGTTCGAGACCAACTCCGCTGGTCCATAAAAATGCCAGAAAAAAAAATAAAGAAAACCACCCAGCAGACGAGAGAAACTAAATTCCCGAAAAACCCATTCCCATTCCCATTGCCATACCCATTCCCAGTCCCATTCCCCAGGGAGAGGACATTGAAACTCCATCAAAACGGCTCTCGCACCACATGAAATTACTCATAAAAGTGCGACCCGAAAAAAAAAAGGAAAATAAAGAAAAGCAAAAGAAAAGTACGTAGCCAGCACAAGTGAAGTGTCTCTTGGCTGTCGTTTGACGTCAACATACTACATATCTCTCTCTATGGGCCGCATCCTCCATTTGATGCCGAGTTGCTGGGGAGTTGAAAGTGTTTTTACCCATTTTTGGCAGGGACACCGGACTACGGACTCTAGAGTCTGGGACTCTACCTACCCGTTCCGAGGCCTTGCCGGCGGCTTCTAACAAATTTAAATTGTTTTCAACTTAATTTTCGGGGACCCAGTTATCATGGCCAAGTGTGTGCATCTTCATCAAGAGAGTGCTGTCCTAACGAGGCCGCCACACACATTCCGAGTTCACTACACTTGAAATTATATAAGGGAACTAAAGGGTTTTTTAAGATTGTTAACATTTTAAAATTTAAAGAAATGAAATTTAAAGGAATCTAATTATTTAAAGCATCAAAAAAGAGTTAGAAAACTAGAAAGCGAAAGTTATCAATAGATCTCTTCATTTTCCACACAAACTTTTATTGGCTTAATTATCTTCTAATTTATGTTACCAATTCCCACATTTTTATGACCATTTTATTTTGCTGACTGCATCTGAGAGTCTTTAGAAAAGCATAAACAAGTGAAATGAGCCACGCAAATATATTTCAAACTGAGCATAGCCGCCGAGAAGCCTGCCGCCGCCAAGGCATCTTCATCATTTTCCACGCATGATTCGGCATAAAATTTCGTTCACACCATTTAATTTTTTTTTCCTTGCTCCGAATATAGAAATATTAATAGGGGCAGGCAGACAGGCTGACTGAGAGATGGTCGAGTGCTATATTGTTGACATTTTGGGCTCAACACTCGATACTTGTGGCACACGCATCAGCAAATTGTGTGAATTATAGTCCTCCTGTTCGGGCTTCTCTTGGTATTTATGTTTGGAGATCGGATGGGTATAGTTTTAGGAGAGAGAGAGAGGACATATGGGCATGACACTCATTTCGTAGAGGTCGGAGAAGTCGCCTTCGTCGCCCGCTAATTAAGTGCAGCCGAACATGACTTTTTATAACTTGAATTTATGGTGATTTTATGGCCGCCCAACTCCAAGGGGAAGAAGTTTCTTCTACACTTCTTCGACTGCTGCTCCTCCTTAGCTTGAGATCAATCAGCGAGGCGATATATTTGATATGTAATTAAGACAAACGTAACTGTTTCTACTATATGATGAGTATACCACGAGTATATCACCCCGGCAGCGCGGCTCACATCTGAGGTTCGCTTTGGGATTTCGTTGTAAAGCCATGAAGTTTTTTGATTGAGTTTTACTGCCTCTAATACTGAGGCACTTGCATATGATTAGAGAGAATGCAGCAAAGGCAGCAAAGGCAGCAAAGGCAGCAAGCGGTGGGAACGTTGGAGAACCAGTGGGGAGTTCAGGGAAGTTTGAATCCAGAATCCATAACCACAGCCACAGAGCTTTTCCGTGCAGTTTTGATTAGACTTATGCCTGCATAAATTTATGTTTGCTTTAACTTTCTTTTGGTCTTTACTCTTTTGATTTTTGATTTCTGATTTTTTCCGTTCAGTTTGTTCTTTTAATTAGCATCTCTAGACTTGACTCGGTTGGCTGCACTTCTCTTTCGACTCTCTCTATGATTTTTATTTTGTGGAAATCCCGCTGTTTAAAAGTGACAGCTGAAAGTCCACACATTCCATTAGTCTGTCAAAAATCGTGGGCAAAGTTCTTGGCGGCTCTTTCATTAGCATAAATACAGAAATAAATGCGCTTGGCTGGCGACATTTTAGAGGTAATTTTAAATGTGGGAAAAATAAACGAAAATTAATTTAATTAGACATGGATTTTTATGGTTTTCAGGCAATTTTTTTTGTTCATTAGTTACACATTGATTAATAATTTTAATGCATAATTTTTACACCTGATCAGCTTTAATTTAGCTTAGTTAAACAATGAAAATAAAGAGCAAATTCAATTAAATTAATAATATTAAAAAAATCTAATATTTGCTGGGCAAACGTATGGCTCATATTTAATGCACCACAAAGAATATTTTGCATAAATTAAATACCGATTTGATTTTAAAAGTAGAACACAAACAAAAAATACAAAATTGATTATGCAAATTTCGATTTTATTATTTATATTTAGCTGCTTTATTGCTCCTCTAACATTTTCCCCTAAACTAGGTCTTATTTATGTTTTGATTCCCCATTTCCCAGCCGCATTATTTATGATGGAATCCATTAATTTATTCATTCCGTTCATTCCATAAAAAGAATAAATCCAAGCAAATGTTTGGAAAATTTCACTCTCTGCTAAGCAATTCTGCTTTGGTTTCCACCCATTCAATTTGTGATGTGGCAAATGCAATGGCAATTTCAATTGCTAGCCGGCTGCTTAATTCGTTTCAGTTCACTCTGTCGCGCTTTAAGCGGCAAATTTAATTCCAATTTAATTCGAGCCTAATCCATGGCGCCGCCAGAGCCAAGAAAGAAGCATTTCCCAAGCATAATCCCCTGGCTCTGCCCTACTTAGAATAATTTGAAAACTTTAAGCAGCAACTTTTTACCAGCGAATGCAGCTGTGACGCGATTGCTTAAGGGCAGGGAATCGCCGGCTGGGTGGCGGCCATCAGTGTTGCCAAGGATTACAAAAATAAAAAATAGCCAACAACTATAAGGTCTTGAAAAGTAAAAAGAAATTGTATTTGACATACTTTTTGTCTTGAAAATATGTGATTGTTTGGGTAAATAAAATAATTAGAGAACGAGTAAAGAATTCAAACTTTTGATATAATATTTAAGTGAAAAATAGTAAATCCTATGAGCAAATATTTTAGATTAGAATTAATATTTAAGTTGAACATATAGCAATCTATTTTAAAGTAGTATTTTATCACAAAAATATATCAAAATTATTCTAATTTACGCCCTCAAATTTATTCTTCGCAAAATTACATTAGTTTCTCTACAAATTTATCTTTTCCTTTGCCATGACTTTCTTGAAAAAATTATAACCTGTACAAAATCTCTAAATAATCTTAATTTCTTCACCAAAATCCGCTATAAACCATCCAAGTTTGCAACACACTTTGGTGCAAGGAGGCGGCTCATAGAGTAATTGTATCTGGCCAAAGTTGTGGACACTGGCATGGATCATCTTGGGTCTGTGGGCCAGTTTATGCCTACGGTTATCACATCATTATTCAAGCATCAACTGCTGGTTTTTTTCTTTCTTTTTTTCTCTTTTTTTTCTCATTTTCTTGAAGCATTTTCCATCGCTTTTCCGTGGGCCTTTGTCAAAGCCAAAAACTTAAGTTAAGCCACTTGAGCGACATTGTTGAAATCGGTAATTTGCCTGCCTTCCTCTCAACGTCGTGGATTCGGTTCGCAGAAGCTCCCCTCCTCAGAGCCCTGTTCTTCGCTGTGTATCCACCAGCTTGGCCATAAAAAACGCGATGGACGAAGACGGCTAACGACTTGAAAATCCTTATTAATCACAGAGAGTCCCAGGGTCCAAGAGTCCGAGTCCGGTCTTGGCCATAAAAAGTCAATGCTGCCACTGATAAGCAAACCGGCGACATGGCCAACACAACATCTCGGAGCAACAGAGCCACAGAGTCACCAAATAAAGGCAGGCCTCCTTTCCTTCCACAACTCACTTTTCAATTAATTAATCCAACAACATTCCAGCACTATTATCTTGGCATATCTCAAATATTTCCTTTAATTACGCCAAGCGGAGAGCAGAAAGAAAAAAAACTAAAGGAACCCAAGCCTCACTGGCCAAGAGTGTTTGCAGGCAACAACAAAAATCTGACACCTCGAACAATCAATACATCATCATAAGTGCGGCATGCAAAAAAAATACAATACAATAAAAAAAGAAGAAAATCTGGCAGTAAAAAAGGAGTATGGAAAAAATAAGTAACAGACACGCACACACAATTACAGGCACGATCCGAAGGAAGGACTGGGCCAACTCCGTCTTCGCCGTCGCCGTTGCCATCGCCTTCTAATGTACGAAAAAAAATTTATGCCATTCAAAATTAGCAAAGTGTTATCTAAACGCATAAATTACATGCACGTACAGAGTGGGCAAAATGGGTGGCTGCAAGGGGGCTTTTTCTTCTCCGGGTTGCATGCAAATTGCCAGCTAGGAGCCTCCTCCTGCTACTCCTTCTGCTCCTCCTCCTCCTCACATGCTTCCACAGGATATGTGAGGGGAGAGAGTGTGTGTGTGTGTGAGTGTGCGATAAGTTGAAAGACATTTTGCTGAAGAAGCTGCCACAGCAGCCAACTAGTTACTATGCACACACAGTAGAGGTTGAGGAAATATGTTTATTTTCATAAATAAAATAAATGTAGTTAATAAAAATAAATAAATTAGAAATAAAAATAATGAATGACCAAATTATAAACGAAAGGATGTCTAAAACATAACAAAATTTTAGCCTTTAAGGTATGTTTTTGGTTGGTCATAAAATATTTCATTGTTCTATCATGAAAACAAAGAACAGTTTAAGTCGCTTTTATAAAATAAACTCCATTTTGTCATTACATAATATTTTAAATTAAATAATAGTGACTATTTCAGGAAAATATCATTAAAGAAATCCTTTATCATTATTTGAAATAAATGCTGACTTTTCAAGTGAATAACTATAAAAAATAATAATAATAATACCCTACCTTTTTTAATTAAAATAAAAAATAACATAAAAAAATAACATAAAAAATAATAATAATAATACCCTACCTTTTTTAATTAAAATAAAAAATAACAATATTACTTTTTTAACACATAAACTTTTTTTGTATATTATTAAAATATTTTTGTAGAGCCCTGTTGTATGATGTTGACCACA
The DNA here is from genome assembly GCA_008042515.1 of Drosophila truncata. Taxonomy (NCBI): domain Eukaryota; kingdom Metazoa; phylum Arthropoda; class Insecta; order Diptera; family Drosophilidae; genus Drosophila; species Drosophila truncata. The sequence goes on along the minus strand of VNJQ01005049.1, from coordinate 45,267 downwards.
ACTGTGAAACCCGACTGTGTATTTGTGCGGCAATGCAGCATAAACGATGCCAACAACTGATTGTGACGTGAACTAAGCTCGTAATGAAAGCATATATACAAGTCGGCCCGGACGGGCCAAAACGGAATAAGACCAAACCGAACTGAACTGAGCAGAACAGCAGTGAGGAGCCGTATAGATACTTGGCCAATAGCCTCGACCATCTTTCTCCTACAGGTCTCCCTCTGTCTCCTGCACAGCTTCTTGACCAAGATGACAACGTAGCCATGGCGCTGCTTTGGGCCAATTGCCTGTCGCCGTCATGTGAAGATGTGCGGCCCCAAACAGTGGAAAATTAAAGGAGGAAAGTGAATTTTAATTATAAAACTCTGTCAAACAAATAAATAGAAAATATATTAAATTAAAGAATTTTCAAGGCCCAAAAAACGAGTTCTTATAAATATTTAAAAAATTTTGTAATTACTATTTCATTAAAGATTCTTTTAATAATTTATACAACTCAAGAACGTTCTGCTTTACAAATCTCATTCAATGAATATCAGAATCCCCTTCTAATTAAATAATTGAGCCAATTAACCCCCTGTAGCCCACGCAACAACCGTGCTGGCTTGGTTGTTCATTTCACTGCCACTAAAGCAATCTTGCAACGCAGCAGTAGTTCTCCCAGTTCTCTAGCGAAACCGAGACACACTGGGACTCTTTGGGATTCAACTCTGGGACTAGACTCCAACAGCTCTTGACTTGCCAAAGCGACTTGGACTTGGACTTGGAGTCGACTTTGCTGTGGATTCGCGACTTTTGCGATGGCACGACTTTGGCGAAATAAGATATAAGCACGACATAAATGGTACTTTATATCTGCAAGATATTATTTTTCCAAACATACACACAAGGTTTATGATTTTCTCTAGATATTTTGTCATCTTTATTATCAGCAGAAGGAGCAGAGCAGAGCCATCGCAATGGCAATGGCCCAGGCCAAGGCATAAAGTAACCAAATAAGCACAAACGGCAGCTGAAGATGCGGCTAACCGGTGTCATGGGAAGAGGCCAAAGTCAGGGAAATAATATAGGAAATACTGGAAATACGAAAGTACAAAGCCAAGAACAAGGATGGCTGCGTGGAGAATTGGCCAGAATCGAGTGCCATAAGCAGAGCAGAGAAGGAGACAGTGCCAGCCAGCCAGCCAGCCAGGTGAGTGTCAGGCCGCAAGGCAGGAAGCAAAGCCAACTGCAGCACTTGACCAGAGTCTTGGCGATTCTGGAGACGACACCACAATGGGACACTGGGAAAGAAGAGAAGAGTGGAACTTGTGGGGTTGCCTCCACCATGGGAATAGGAGCAGTTGCGTTGCGTACTTTGCACTTGACCACACCACTTGCAGTTGGGTTTACCTTAACCCCTTCCTTCCTACCTATCTCCCTATCTTACCTCCATCCACGGTGCGTCATATTTACGGTTCGGTCCAACACATAAACAACATTATTTGCCACCCTAAGCCAAAGGCGGCCCCCTGTCATAAACTAGTTTCACACACATCTATATCTATATATGCAGAGAGAGGAAAATTACAGGAAAATACCTCTTAAACTTCAAGATTTTGTTAAGAAAACGTTTATCCTTCTAAGAATGTAACAGAAAATAAGATAAAGATAGTCTTAGTTGTTTTAAACTTGAGTTAAATATTATAATTTAACAACTTAGATACATAACCCCCTTTCTATACCTTTAAAACTTATTTAAAATGTTAAAAATATCCCTCAAATTTGTATTCTCTAACTTTTCTTTTCAGTGCACATCTTCTTCTGTGTACTTTGGCTTGGAACTATATTAATGCGTGAGCACACACAGCTTGGCTACCAAGCAAAGTTCTCCACCTCTGCCCATCATCTTCGAGGGTTTTTCTACACTCACATACTCCAAATATATATATATTTTTCGTATATATGTTTAACAAAAGGCGCCGTCCAGGGCATTGAGGCTTCGCTTCTTTGTTGTTGACTTAGGCCCACGCCAAAGAGCCCGAACCCGAGCCCGAACCAAAGTCGAAGCCGGAGCTAGAAAGGCTTCTTCCTCCATAGAGTCCGAGCATAAAAAACCACAAAAACCAGAGCTGGCATATTGCCGCTATTGTCTTTTATAGTTTCCTGGAACATTTGCCGTTCTGGCTTCCATCTCGAACCACAGAGGCACCACCACCGACCGCCACACTGCCACCATTAGTGTGGTGGTGCAATTCTTGGGCCCCGTAGAGCTTTCCTCCTCGTACTATATATATATATATATGACTCCTCGTGTGTTATATGTCTTCGCGGTCGCCATCGAAGCAGTTGGGGGCATCTCTATTGCCGTATTCTTTAAATATGATTTAAAACTTTACCGCAGACATTTGCCAACTGTAATGTGACCTAGTTAGGGGGTGCAGGCAAGTGTGGGTCGAATTACGACAGAAGGGGAGGTGGGACAGAGGTCTATTGTATAACAAAACAATAAAAGAAAAAGTTTTTTATATAGACAAAATCTTGGCAATAACAAAAGGCAAGTTTTTTTTTATTGGAAAAACTAGACCTCATTTGAAAAGTCATAAACTTTAACTTGCCTGCAATATTATAAATGAATTATTAGGAATTAATTTACGAACTAAATTAAGGTATATAATTTATTTGTCAGTAGAAAAAAGTGATTAAAGTAAACAATAAATATTGCAGAATGGGAATAAATTTAATAATTGAATTTATATATTTATTAATTATATAGATATAGAGTTTCATAAATGTATTTTCCTCAAGGAAACAGCTTTATTTTATAAGAATTTTATGTTTTTATATATAACATATTGTTTGTACACCATTTTCCCTATAAAATTAATTTAATCACACAAAAAATTAGTTAGGTTCACAGTCGCCAGCTAAGCTTCTTCAGTTTTATATTCAAAATAATTTTCAATAATGTAAATCGTATATCAATTTGACAGTTTTATTTCCTCCACATGTGACTGATTTAATTTCCTCAAACTTAAACTTCCCAGCAACGATGACATTCACTTTTATTCAATATAAAAAGAAATATATATGTTAAAAGCTATGTGAAAGTGTCGTGGCAAAACCAAAGAAATCAATAAAATCAGCTAAACATTGGGGATACATTGGGTTTTATGCCAATAGGCCAAATCTGATTTCCCATTAGAGCACAGTGGGCTTCCTCGCATTTAGTAGCTTCATTCATCTGCAATCATAAACTGCACAATGGGGTAGCTACACTCTGTTCCAAGACTCAATCTGCTCCGGGGAGTCTACTTTAATGTGGCACATCAAAACTTAACGACAACACCTACTCCAGTTTGTTTTATGGCGTCTACAAAAATGAAACAAAAGACCGACAAACCGACAGACCGACCGGGGCAAGACCAATTTTCTGGCCGGCTAGCTGCTGGCTGGCTTTTCTGCATTTCTGATGCCCTGGAACCGTGCCAAATGGCAAATATGGACAGCTCATAATTTTACACAATTGTTGCCCCCAAAAACTTATGAAACATGCATGTTTGGTTCGTCTCGTCTCCTCCCAACAAAAAAAAACACAAGCCAACAAATTACGACGGCACCAAAAGGCACCACTTGAAAGCCGGAGAGAAAAAACGACAGAAAATACTTGAGCGGGTATCATTAAAAAGCGCAAAACCCCTAAAAAACCGAAAAAACCCAAAACCAAAACCCACGAATCCCTACTTTTCTCTCTCTCTCCACACTTTTGAGTAAACGCTGCAGCGGCGTAACGAATTTTTATTTGGCTTTTTTCTCTTCTGGCCAAAACACAGGGAGAAGCAAAGGCAGATAATACAGTTGATAATAATCCTCAGCAATGTAACTCAATCTCGGCTTCTAAGTCCTCGGCCAATGCGATACGCAAGCGGCGAGGACAGGACACGATGTCGGGGAGTGCAGAAGAGTGCACACAAAACGCTGAAGTGCACCAGAAAAAAATCAGAAAAATGCTAATTCTTATATAAAAAGGACGACTACTAGGTGCTCTTTTTGGGTTTAAAATAAGCTCTCATTAGAGGGTTTAAGTGCTAAAATTTAAAGCTGCTTTTACTGAAGAGTTTCCTCCGGGATCTCCCAATATTCCTACAAAAATTAATTGAAATCTTTGCATCTTACCTAACTTTACCTATTTATTTTTTCTTCTTTAAAGAGCATACATAGTCACCTAGAAAACCCCTCCAAAATATAAACCAAAAGCATTGGCATTGGCTAAAATAATGTGCATGAATGATGAAATGCAGCGAAGGCTGCCAAAGAAGCGGCGCTCAGCGAAGATGCAAGCGGCACACACAGGTAACATACTAAGGTAAGAGAGGGGGCGACAGGTAACATAGTAAGTCAAGGGGGGAGGGTGACAGGTAAAAGAGAAAAGACTGCAGCGACTGGGGGGGGGGGGGGGGGGGGGGGGGGGGGGCAGGGGAATTGGTGGTTATACTGTTTTCTGGCTTTTGGACAATGGTACCGGCCTGCTATTAACGTCCAGCGCACACATGAAACAAGATATTTGTACCCAGTACCCGATGAAGTATACTTCTTCGTGGCTCTTAAGTCGATGCTATTATTGCCCAGCAATACCTGGGCCGGCGACTTCTACCGGGGTTCTGCTCTGCTCCGCGACTCTGTCGTTGGCTTGGAACTCTGGACGAGACTCTCAGGCAGAAGGCAGAAGGCCTGTTGCAAGACACCGGAACGGGTTTGTCAGTTTGACTTTGACTCCTCGCTGGTCGGCAAGTTTTCGTGATACACAGAGAGAAAGAAAGGACAACTTAAATGTGGAGAAGTATCCTGAATTTAAAGTTTGTTTTAGAATATATTAAACATTTTAGTTGGTTAGAAAGCTAAATCTGAAAACAATATGTTCATCCAGAATCTATTAAATGTATATCGAAATATTAAGTTTCTCTATATTTTTCACTAAATGTTCTAAGTTATTCTGACAAGTCTCTCATTTAAACCAATAAAAGCGATTTTTTGAGTATTTTTCGATATTATTATATTTATCGATTATTTAAATTGCGATTATAGACATTTGAAATATGATAATCAGCCCACTAATTTATCGAATTAGTAATTATACGTATATAGAAATTTTTGAGTTTCTTTTTATTTTTCACTAAATGTTCTGATATTCTGACAAGTCTCTCAATTAATCCAATAAAAGCGAATTTTTGAGTATCGATTATTTAAATTGCGATTATCGACATTTAATTTAATAATCAGCCAAATAATTTATCGAATTTGTAAACAAAATTTTTCTTTTCGCTTTACATTCCTATTACCAACAAAAAGATAAACTTTTCCCTATTCCTGAGAGTAAGCTTGCATTTTCCTTAGTGTAAGGATGACACTCTGGGTGCTGCCTTCCCGCAGTTTCATTTCGGGTCTTCTTTTTCCCTTTTTCCCCAAGCTGTGTTCATCATTGCCTTCGTTTTTATTTTTTCTGGTTCCTACAAAACGACACACGCTGCATGCGGTGGGGTCCCCGTGTGGTGAGATACTGGGACCGAAAAGGTAAAGACCAAGCCAGGTCCGAATACCGGACCCGGGGAACGACAGACCGGCCGACCGACCGGTGTGAGTAATAGGCGGCGTTGCCGTTGTAGTAAATGAGCTTACCAGGTGATACCAAAACACAAAAGAAATTATAGTAATCAAATCATTTTTATGTTAAATTATGATCGACAGCAGGCAGGCGATGCGGTGCGGATGCGAAGCGGTGTGGAGACCCTCTCGGTGGATATATCTTTGTGCCTTTTGTATCTCTGGGGCAGTCGTCGTAGTGGGTTTTTAATGAAACTTTATACTAAATAGCAAATTGTTGTAGCTTTATGTGAGGTGTAAGTGTGTGTGTGTGTGTGGTAGGTTGGTTGCTCACTGGTGTGGCTGCAGCTCTCTGGCCACGGCTAATTATCTTTTGGATTGCAACAAGTTTATTAATGTTTATGTGCTGGTATAGAGAGGTATAGGAGAATGACTGGGAAGCGGACTCTCCGGCACTTAGGTTGGCGGTGGTTCGTGGCTAAAATTTATTGTTGTAGTGCTTCATTGAGGCGCGGCGGCTGTGGCAGCGCGATTTTTAAAAGGTTTCAATGAACATTTATTATGATTGCAGGCCGCCCGGCCTCACTTCGAGTCGAGGAGCGAGTCTTTTGCTAATAATAAACATGTACACATAGTTGTTGCTGGCTAATATATCAACTTGGTTTTTTCCAACAATATATATGCTCCCATGCTCGTGCTCTCCGTGTATGTTAGCGCCCGATCTCTTTGGCCTGTTAATAGTTTGCACAAAGTCTGCACTTTGCCAGTGTTTATTCATTGTGCCAAATCCATAAATCATGGGAATTATGTTTATTCGACTGGGAACACCCAGCAGCAGCAGCAGCAGCAGCAGCAGCAGCAGCAGCAGCAGCTCAGTGCAAGTGCTGTTTCAGTTGCAGTTTTTCATCTTAATGAAAATGTTCAAATAAAAACTCAACTCTGGCCATATAAATCAATGGATATAATAGAGAAGCACAGGCAACACGACACATGCACATAATCCGGATGCCGTTCTGAGTAGATTTTAATTAAATTTTTCGGTTTATGTGTTTGTGATTTAGAGCGCGGCAAATATGAAAAGGTTTTTTCCGTTCCTACTTTAATTCCTTTAGTTTACTTTTATATTTATTTGAGGCGTTGACACCTGCATTCAATTTGAACAGCAATCAGTCAATTAAATGCGAGCTTCAGCGTTTGCCATTCATGGTAAAATGGGTTAAAATATCTTTGAGTTATTAAATCTAGAACGGAGGAAGAGACAGTGTTGAATGTTGATTGGTAAGCCAAGAAAAAATATAATTGCCACCGAGAATCTTAAGATAGTGGGACTTGAATGAAATGCGATTAATAGAAAGCCTTGAAAAGCTATGAGTTTCAATTAAAAATGGAAAATCAGGCTAAATTGCAGGAAAAATCTTGAATAAATCAATGAAAATTCTCGCTCTTTTTCTTAATTCATAAAAAAAGATCGGATATTAAGAGGAAAAGTAAGTCAGATATTACATAACGACAAAAATATTATATATCGATTTATCGCACATAAATCGCACCGATAAAATATCGATTTTTATTTCGATATATCAAAAAATATTCTTTCATTATCAAAAATAACATCTAACGAGACATTTTTGTTGAAGAAAAATATAAAAATTAATTGATATTAACAAATTAAAAATAAATTGGTTATAAAAAAATATTATTGAAAAATCACTCTATCAAAATTAATTGAAAATAAACTCGACTAGTAATCATTTATCGCAGAAAAATATTGAAATTGATCAATATAAACACAGAAAATAAATGTAATTAATATTCTTAGCCCCCTATATAATATTTTCACAAGTTAACACATAAATCATAAAATAACATGTAAAATAAACTGCAGGGGTGAAAAGTCAAGCGCCGGCAACCTGGTAATTAAATATTGTTGAACCATTTTATGAGCAGTCTCTCTGCCTTTGTTGTCCTCCAGCATCATAGCAAATTAATTTGCGAAAATGGCTGATGAATTTCACATAAAATTGTACAAACAAAACCTTGACATCCAAATAGAGGCTCGGCTTCGTGTCACTTGTTCACATAAATTTTAAATTGATTTTGCCGTTAGCCGTCAGCCTGTAGCCTTCAGTTTTCAGCCGGCGGCTGGCAGTTGGTTAGTAAAAATCCGTTCAAGCACTTACATCTGCAAATAGAGAAGAGAGAAAATTGGAAACTTAATTAGTTAAATTCACAAACAAAGGCAAACACACAAATGAATGAAAAAGAGCCTCAGCTCTCCTCGAGCGAGAGCCAGTTAGCAGATGAAGACAAATAAAAGTGAAGTGAATTGAATTGAATTGAAGTCAAGTCGAGTAGAGTCGAGTCGAGTCCAGAGTCCATAGTCCCGTCCAGTGTCAGGTGGAAAAGTGCGGAGATGGAGTGAAAAATGTATATCTACTGCTGCTGCGGATAAGGACCAATGGAGATGCTTGAGATACTTGTGTTGTTGTTGTTGTTGTTGTTGCTGCTGTGAATCCCCTTGAGAGAGTGCAAAAGGATGCAAGCCATCACGTAGTTGTTTGGCATGTGACGTCCTCGCACTCGCACTTGCACTCACACACAATTGCCAGACATTTTAATGGCTAATTAAATTGAAACAGAGCATTGCTTTTTACCCCAACAGCCACCCAGCCACCCAGGCGCACCTCTTCCTACCTGTTTCCTATTATTTTTTCCCATTTTTGTCGTATTTTTCTTGTTTTCCTTGCAATGACACAATTACAAATTGCCATTCACAGGTGCAATAGCTGTTTAGCTTGGAAAATGGTAAATGGCAAATAGTCAGGGATCTTAAAATAGAAAGAGGGCGCTAAAGATAATGAATCGAATGACAGGAATCCTGGCTAATTAGGTAAAAGAGCGGGCCCAGGTGCAGTTGGAATTTTATCATTCTTTAAATACACACAGGGGAAAATACTAACTTTAAAAAGCAAATAAAAAAGAAAATCTCGGAGAAAGAAATGCTGAACAAGGAACATATTTTACTTTAATTTCGTACGCCTTAAGTCCATTAACAATTTTCTTAATATTTATTGCAGTTTTATCCATTTTTCTGTATTAGAAAATACTTTTGGATAAACCCATTTTCTTGCACGTTAAAACCCATAAACGTTATCTTGAAACCCCTTTGACAATTCACTCTTCTTGATTTGATTTTATGTTCAAATATATAAACCATAAAATGGTTTCTTTCTTTTTATTATAAAACATAAATGCTATCAGTAATCTTTACTCCAACCAAGTTGTAAATATTTTTCAATTTGCTGCAAAAAATATTTCTAGCAGGCGTTTTAGCGCTTTTTATTAGCCAACAAAGGAAATGCCAGAGATATCATGAGCCAAGAGCTCGTCCAAGATATAACCAACCTAATGGTTAATAATTTTAACGAGTCATTCATTCATAAATTCAGCGCTGGATAGTGTTGCCAGTTTATTAAGTTAAATCATTTCAGGAATCATAAAAGTTTTCTGTTCTTCTTAATGCCACACACAAGCACACACACAGAGACACAGGCAGCAAACCACCGAAATAATCAATAAATTGTTGACTTTATTATGAGGCTTAATATTCAGAGTCTATAACGAATTAAATTGACCGAAAAGCCGGGGTTAACCATTCCGTCGGTTCATCTTCAAAGTGAATAAATCCGAATGTGTGTGCTGGCTGGCTGTTTCTCGCCTTCGAAAATTGCTAAATTGTTTCCCAAGAAGCGGGCCTATCTTGTAGCTTCTTTTCTGGTTTTGGACAACAGGAAATCGCTGGCAGCCTCCGAATTTTCGGTAGATTCTAATACAGAATGCGCTAACACCTTTGGATGTACCCCTCCATTTCTCCTCGTCCAGAGAAGACCCAGACTTTTTTCTAATCTCCTCCTCTCTGGTCTCTGGCCTGGCCTGTATCTGCTGGACATGTGAGAAATGTTGCGCATGTTCGGACAACTTTTTGCACGATAATTAAATATTTTTAATTGCTGCCATGCACAGAATGCTGGAGCCAGAATGCACCGAAGCAAAGCTAACCTCCTCCTTGTGCAAAAATTATTTCCATAAAAGTGCAAATCATTAAATCTTTAGCCGCAGGAACATAGCTCTAATATTTGCCAGAAGAAACCATTCGAGCGCATGTATCTACCAGATGCAGAATGTATCTTTCCTCGTATTTTATTCTCCCCTCTCACGGTGTCTCTCCTTTTCGGTGTCTCTGCTGCCTTTCCACAAATCTGGCTTGCATTTTCGGATATATCAGAGATTTAGTGGCTCGGAGGAGTGGACAGAATTAAGGCGCAGTCGCAGTCCCACTGGCAGTCAGTGGTGTTAATTTGGCTGATTTTTTATCAGAAGTTTTCCTATTAGAAAATCTTTACAAGAACTTGTAGGTAAAGTGAATGATTAATAATTATTATAATCTCTATTTTATATTCGAAGCACTTTAAATAAATGTTGTAAAATGTATAATACATTTTTAAACTTAGTTTGAAAGATTTATTTCCATTTCTCTTAACCCAAATGTGTTTAAAATTTCTTAAGGGTTGAAAAAGAGTACAATTTTATTTAAAGAATTTTTCTAAAATATTTCTAGATATATTTTACCATTTTTTTATTTAAACTTAGGTACTTTTTGTGTAAAATTCAATGACCAACACTGCTGTCAGCTAAAAAACACGAAGCTGCTGCTGCTGCAGAAGTAGAACTTTGTGTGTGGAGTTTGGTTTGTTTGTTTTTGGCTCTGCCATAAAGCTGAAGCCAGTTTTGTTTTTAAGCATACATCGCACACACAAACACACACACACACACACCGAGTGAGATCCCCTCCTTAACCCCTGCTTAACCGGACTCGTTCGCCGCTTCTCTCTATGGCTTCCTTGCAGTTGCACTCCGAAGTTGCACTTAATGCATTTTTCAGTAGATGCTTTTTTTTCCATGAAAATATTTCGTGAAATTATAACGTGCCCGACTCTTAGTGGCCAGAGCTATGAAGCTACTTTCCTGGCCACGGCGTAATCGTATTTATAAGATACAGTTTTGCTTTTGTCAAAGCCACTTTTTCCAAGCTTGGCATATTTAGAGTGCGTGTGTGGATGCATTTTCCTTTGTGTGTGCCCCAAGCTCTTGGATACATGGAGAGCTCTGGCTGTCCCCGGTAGCCAAGTGATCTTGGAAAGTGATTCATAAATGAGTTTGCGTAGGTGTGAAAACTTCAGGTATGCTAATGAAGCTGTTGAGCCATGGGAAAGAATTTTATTTAACAGTCAGAGTGAGAAAATCTAGATAGGTAGTCATTGATTTTGGGTATTTCTATGAGGAGGTTTGAGTTGTAAAAATAAATTATTGTGGTTTAAATGAAGGAAAGTGGAAATACAAGTGTTTGAGAAAAAAAATGTCGAAGAATAATTTAAATTTTATTATATATATAATTATAATATAGCAATATTTCTATTAATATTAAGAATACATTATTTCTACCATCAGTTCAGGTTTCTAAAATATTTTAGATGCTTTAACACGTAATACCTTTGACCCAAAATTACTTTTATCAAGTAATCTTCCTCGAAAAATGTTCATGTTATCTCGCATTATAAAAAACCAACCAAAAAATCCCTAAATAAATCCCCTTCGTTATCTCATCACACAGTTTATTAATTAATTTGCAACCCCTAAACGAGATTTTGAGCAGCTTAAAGTTTTTGTTTGTTGTTATCGCTGGCAGTCTGGCGAATTACTTCACCCTGGATGGGCCAATATAAATACGTATATTTGGCATGCAGAAAAAAAGTATCCAAAGAGAGATCTGCTTTGGGATTAATGCAAATTTCACTTAGACAAATTGACGAAATAAAACCGCGAGTTTTGGCTCAACCCCCGCGTTACAATGGCCAATATCCCATCAGCATCATTGAAATAACAAGCGAGACAACGACAACGACGACGACCTATCTAATTGTAAATCCCCCAGACCTCTTTGGCTATTGGGAAAACCCTCCTCTATCCACTAGATAGAGTTTTTCCAACCACTCTATGGTACACTCTGCGTAATGGCAAGAGAGCGTAAAATCAGCTTTGGACCGAGGCTGAATACACAAAAACATTCCAATCAGCGGCTTAAGTAAGGAACCTGGCAATCCCACACAATACATCGAGGGGTTGCTCCTGTCCTATCCCGATTTATATTCCAGGAAGGGTTACCAGAAGGAAGTTTGATTTTGGGCCCACATCATGGAAAATTAATTAAATTTGATTGTCTTGAAATTTATGGCCATCGCTTTGTGATTCTATGCAAAATCGCGGGAATTTATTGCTAAGAAAAATAGAAAGGGTATTGAAAAACAAGGGTCCAGCAGAAAAATCCCTCATTCCCTCCCATAATAATCCTTATTTCAAGGATATATTTTTCCCTCTGTGCAATGTCTGGCCATCCCTTAGCCGCATTGCTCCCTTGAAATGTATCTTTTGTATCTTTGTGCACTTAACACGCATTCTAATTGCAAAAGCCAAGCTCCGAGGAGTGAAAAGAAATTATTAACAACAAAAGCAGAAGCTGGAATTCCACTTGGCTGGGATCTGGGACTTGTACTTGGACTGGTGAATCGGACTCCATCTCCGCCGGGGTTGGCGTGTGAGTAAGTGCGCCCCAAAACGGAAGGCGAGTTGGTGCAGGGACAAGAGGGAGAGAGTGGCAGCAGTAGCCAAGGTAAGGGGGTTAAGGGAGCAGCAGGAGAGTTGGAAAGGGAAGGAGGACGGGAGGACGGCAGGAGGGGTATATAAAGCGTAGCAAAACGTTTGCACGTTGAAGGCATAATAATAAAAGGTTAAAAAAGGCGCAAAGAAGATTAAATGCTTGAGAAGATGCAATATTTTTTGCTTCGCCTGCTGCTGCTGCTGCTGTTGCTGTTGCAGTTGTTTCTGCTTGTTGTTGTTGCTGTTGATTGTGCACTTAAAGAAAGATATTTATTTGATTTTGGAAATTAAATATATTTCCTGAGCACCAAACGGGATTTTCAGTAAGTCCATTATTTTCTTTTTTATTTGTTTTTTAATTTTATTACTATTTCCATGCTTAATTTTTGGCTTTCTTATGATTAAGTCTTCCGAAATCTTTATTTTCTCGAACAATTAATCAACAACTTATACATTTTTTTCAAGTGCATCTACTGCTGCTCCTCTTCCTCTTTCCTGGCTTCAATAGGGGGCGGGGCATGGGCAGGGCAGACACTGCACTTATGCTGCTTTGTTGCTGTTGCCGCTGCTGCAATGTGGCCGTTGCCATTGCCTTCGAGTTGCAGTGTTGCTGCTGTTGCTGCTGCTAGCCCGCCTTGTAATTGCACATCATGTAGCTGTTGCCGTTGCCAGCTTTCGACCTGGACTCGAACGTCGCCGTCCCCGTCCCCGTCCTCTTTCTCGTCGCCCCTGCCCTGGCTTACTCCTTTAGCCTTTTAGTTAACTATTTTGTGTTCAAGTTGAAGGCACATGGTAATGGCAATGGTTGCATCTTGCTCACATATTAATTGCCGCACGGCTGCGCGCCGTTCCTGTGGCTCCCCCGGATCACTTGGCTTCCAGTTTAGACTTAGGAGGTTCTCTCCTATCCTTCTCTCTTTACCCTTCGTGAAATCCCTCCTCATAAAGCACTTCCCGCTTGGTCTTCTTCTAGATCGACTGCATCACGCAATTCGCCTTTCGTTTTATTATACCCTCGCCAAGTGCGGGTTTATTGGTTTTGGTGTATTAAAAGGATGGATACTGAATGTGATTTTATTAGCTGAGCTTGTTTTCATAACCCTCCTTTTTTATATATTTAAGTATGTTTATTAAACTGGGATTATTGATTTTCCTGGAGGTTCTGTTGCAGCTGGGGAAGGTTGGGTTTCTAAGGCAATTCTGTTTATGAATTCTCTTTAAGACTGATTTTAAGATTGTTTTATAGTTGATTGTTGAACCAGTTCTGAGGCCTAACTTAGGCCTTTTTCTTAAATTTCAAAAATTATTCGACACTCTCACAGGATTACAGAGTTGTATTCTCTGTTGCTATATTTTTCTGGCTTAAAATATGCCTAGATTTCTTTTATAAAATCTTATATTTAATACATATTAACTAATTAACCTAATTACCTAACCAGAAATACTTTCATCTATATATTTTCTCATTTCTCAAATAAAATAACCCTTTAAAAATTATATAAAACTTAAAACACCTCTCGTAACTACTCTCTTTAATTTATTTCCCATTTTCCAGGGTATCTTAAGTACCTACACATTTAACCTTAGCCTTACTGGTCCTCCTCCTCCCTCTTTCTCTCTTTTGTTTTTTATGCGATATTTAAACAAATTGCTTGTAGAATATTTGTGACATTTTGTCATGCCCGGCAAGTTATGTGTGTTGGCTGGCTGGCCGGTCGCTGTGTGTGCGCTGTGCCGTGCTGTGTGTAAGCCCCACGTTCCTGGCTCAGCGGGCAGTGAAAATTGAGTACAAGTTGCTTTGAGTTGCATCATCAATCATTGCACACGTTGAATGATGTTTTGTCACAGATATGCCGCCGGCAGCCAGCAGCAGCAGCAGCATCAGCATCAGTGGAAGCAGCAGCTGAACCAGCAGCATCAAAAACAGAACCTGGGAGATGGAGGTATCTGTCAGCTACAAAAACAAGTCAAAATATTTATAAAAGTCAAAATTGTCGCACACAGTTGGTGGGAGGAAGGCATGGAGTTTCAGTTGGGATTCGCCTCGTATTCGATTTCGATTCGGATACACAAACAACAAATACACACTGAGTTACACCTATATAAATCTCAAAGCATCCACTCCACCCTCCTCTTTCTGGGCATTGTAATTAATAATCCAAGTTGCGCGTTTCGTCATTTTGAGCTTGAGAAATGGATGCCGTGAGGAAAGTTCTCTACATCGATTGGAATTCTAGAGAAAGAGAGAGAGAGACCTCTTCTTGTAATGACAAAAGTATTTGTAATTTTCCCCGGCATAGTTTTTTCTTCTTTTTCCTTGATTATTTTCCCCCCATTTTTCTGTGGTGTCCCCAAAGCGTTTTGAGTTACAGCCAAACGTAGGAACTTGAGGAATTGTTCTAATCAAAAAGTTTAAACAAAAAGTAAGAAAATAAAACTGAGAACTGAAAACTGAAAACTAAAAACTTTCCTTTCAACTTGAAGATAAATGATTCGAGTGAGAAATACTATAAGTTGGCTATAGTTTAGATTACAGTTTCATAAGTAGCCGGGCACATAATAGGGATTAATTGCTAGGGGAATATGTCTAAGGAATTTATTTCAAGTTGAAAGTTTAAGATGAAATTTAAGGGATGAGAAAAAATTTGGTATGAAGTTTAGTTAGGGATTTTGTCAGTTTAAAAATCTGTAAAATCCCTAATAAAGCAATTGACATAAATATTTAATTAAGCTGATTTCCAAGGCCTTGTGAGTTAAGCTTAAGATTACTTCTACCTTTTCCTTGAAGCACCACAAAACCTGGTCTTTAGAGACGCTCGAAAACCACAAACACCGACAAGTAAAAATTTAGCAATTTAAGGCTAAATTAGTGACTCTGTCTGGGCATCTCCACCGAGAGTTGTCAACTTTAATTATTGGCCACAAAAACCAAAAACTCGAGACACGGCTCGGAGAGAACTTTAAGCCTAACCATGTCAATTGTTTGACATTAAAATGCGCAGCCAGAGACACCGAGAACACACTCGGGTCTAAACAAAAAGCCAAAATTGAATTCCGCCAGCGAGGAAGATGGAGAGATGTAGAGATCTGGAGATGGAGATGGAGAGACTGGGACAAAGATGGAGCCGAGACAAGACGAGAGTAAATACCGCAAATAAAATAAATTAAATAAGAAAACTACCGCTGTCAAAAGGTTTAACATTTCACTTAAAAACAAAAAATAAACCAAGAGAGATAGCTAAGAGGATGGGGAGGAGGCACAGAAAAAGACAGGCAAGATGCCAGTCTCGAGTCCGTAAAGTGTTTTGCTCGATTCTCGGTTTCGGTTTTGGTTCGGTTTCGGTTTTGGTTTTCTTCGGCTCAACTTGAACAACAATTTCCAAGAAAATTAAAACATGTAAAGACATATCTTTTCATCTGACAAACATGGACCATGGCCGGGGTCTTCCCTCTGCATATGTAAATATATCTTAGCTACCCGGTCCCTTGTTCTGTGCTTTAGCTTCAGCATTTAACATTTAACTCTTTTGTTTTTCGGGTGCCCCAAAATGTTTGTACATTTGATGATGGGGACAAGAGGACACGGCCTCCGAATACCCAAAAAAAAAGCGTAACTTAAAGCTCAAAAGAAAATTACAGAAATGCCTGAAATCTCATAAATACTTCAATCAAGTATGTCCAAAAATAAGTAAAGATATTTAAGCCCATACACACGCGCAGCGTGGAGAGTGCCCCCGAAATTCTAAAGGTGGAAGCCAGCCCCCACCATACACCGAATGGCGACAACATCTTCCAATCCCTTTGGATCCCAAGACAACGTCTGGCATTTTTGCTTATTTTTTTCTTCTGGATTTTTTCCGTATATTTTCATTTGTATTTTTCATTTCGACTTGAGCCCTGGAATCGCTTCGTTGTTGTCCGTATTGTGTATTGAAGTATGTGTCTTGTCATGACATAAGAAATTGACTCCACTTGAATGCGAAAAGTGCAGCAGCCAGCAACAGCAGCAGCAGCAGCAGCAAATGAAATTAAAAAGTAAATGCAACCATAAATGCAGCCAGAAGACAAGCGAACGACGCCAAAGTATCTGTAGCTATAGCTGTAGCTGTATCTGTATCTGCAACGACTTGAGCGGAGCAAATGAAGTGCCTGTTCCCGAATTGTAAAGACTTGGCAATAACAACAATAAAAGCAGCAGCAGCTACAACTAAGAGTTGCTTTTGATTTGCTGAAGGAGTTTGGAAGCAGGAGAGTTGCCATGGAAGTTTTGGGAAATTTTAAAAGAGCACAAATTCAAAAAAAAAGGGTTAACAAATTCTTAAATAATTATTTAATAAGGGAGAAATAAAAAAGAACAAATTATTTACACTTCTGAAGAAGTAATTTGGCTCATATTAACCTTTTTTAACCTGAATTTATATCAAAAACAATTATGAACAGAGCTCTTAAGCTTTAAAAATAATCCTTATGTTTACAATCAAGCAGGTGAAACATGCTACCTAAAATTAATTTATTACAAATTTTATTATATATATATTTTTACCTTTTCTGCCACAATAAGAAGCCATAACCCTTAATCGTTTAAAACCTTTAATCCAAAAAACCCAGGCAAAACTTGACTCAAAAAACATTTTAAACCTGCCATAACTTTATAATTAAAGCCTTTATTTTGTACAACCGACATTATTTTTTATTAATGCATCATAATTTGCCAAAAATAAAATTGGTTCCTTACGAACACACGCAGCAACAGCATTTTACCTTTAGCCAGAACACCAACTTTCCATCCATCAATAATCATTAAAATTTTAAAACTTCCCTCGTTCCCATGTTTTTAAGCTTTATTGGAGATTGCAACAGAAATGAAAGCATCTTCTTTTATTATTTTTTGTTTGTATACATATATACACTGTGTATCTGTATACACATATATAGTATACATATATGTTTGTTCATATATGTTTTGGCACTCGCCCTAGACTTGAGCATTGTTGTTGTCTGCACTCGCTGTCTTTTTTTTGTTTGTCTTATTTGGCCGTAGCAATCCTTTTTGCCTCCTGTTATACCTTGCCTTACTCTCATCCATTTCATACGACGGCACAGTGAAGCTTCACTAGAAGCTACTAAGAAGAAGGAGGTTTTCTTGTATTTAAACGGTTGTAGCAAAAAGTTTTTATATTGATTGGCCTTAAATGGGATTTATATATATTTTCCCGGAATTTTAAAAATGTCTTAAGTCTTTAAGTTACTACCACTACAAGCTGTGATCCTCAAAGAAAAGATATTGACTGAACAGATGTAGAATTTTAAAAAGAAATTTGTGGTCTAAATATATAAAATCATTAAATTAAAGTACAAAATATTACCTTCAAAGCTATAAATAGTAAACCATACAAATAATATAGTTTTGTTTATTGTTAAACCGTGTTTTATTAATATATTTATTTTATATTTTATTTTTCATTTAATTTATGGAAGCCAACCTATCCTTTTTTCTCTGTTTTTTTGTGTTGACTTGGGGCTTTTTAAGCACAGCGCCAGGGCAGCAGCGCAAAGGCAGACAAGAAAACAAAACCCACATGTGAGCATTTAATTTCAACAACTGTCGCTGAGGCTACCGAGGCGAAATACCAGAGACCAGAGACCAGGGGGAGACAGGAACATCTACAGCAGCAGGAGAACAGCATTGGATCGGGAGTTGCCATCAGGAGAGCTCCACATTCTGCTCCACACTCCACTCCCCATCCACCTCTAACGATTTCACCTCTCTCCCTTTCTATATACATCTCCCTTTCTGGCATTCTCCGATTGCAGGAGAAGCAAGAGCAGCAGCAGCAGCAGCAGCAGCGTTGCTGACACCAACGGCCCTCATGTTGGACACTAAACAGCGGGCGCTGCCAAATGACAACCAAACTACATGTGAAGTACAACAGCAACACCACAAACACCAACAACAACAATGCACACAAGTAACAGTGGGAGCCGCATTAATATGGCCAAGGTAAAGGGTATTTAAAAGCAGCCACCAAGCCAGGCCCGAAACCCGAACTCAAACTCAAAACTCCAGCCAGGAGGAGAGGCCCCGGTGAGGCCTGAAAAAAATACGACAGGGAATGGGAGTCAGAAAGACAAATGTTGTTGCACAGTGGTAAGAAACATACATAAACTTATAAAAATTAAAGGAAATATATTTTTAAAGCAGTTCCTAAGGTTTAATGCCAGGCTTCGATCTAGACGTTTGTTGCCCAATCCTGTTTTTCATTTTTACTAATAGAAAACCTATGGTTTTTGCATTGTTTTTTTCTACATTTAAAATTAAAAATTATGTACTGAGTTGTTTTACCCATAACTTTTGAATAATAAACCTATAAATTTAAGTTATTTTACAAATAACTAACATATTTTTTATAACATTTTAATTTTCTATATTTTTTCCTGTACAAACATATAACATATATATCCTAAGACCCATTAAAAACTATTTAGCATTTTTCAGCACATCATCACTGTAATTTAAACTAATTTACTTGGCCAATTTCGGGGCTGTAATTAACCCGTAAATTAAGGAACTTAATCCCGAACCACTGTGCATATTGGGCTCGCCCCGGACACAGACAGCTTCTCGCTTGACGTTCGTTGTTCGTTTGGGGATACTTTACTATACTATATGTTGCTGCTACCTCTGCGGTGTGTGTGGGTTTTGTGAACAGGTAGTTCGTTCTCTCGTCTTATTTGGTTTTTGGCCAACATTTTTAAAGGCCGTGGAAAGGAAAGTAAAAGCCAAATGCGACCGGAGCTGGGAGCTCACTGCCTGCTGCCTGCCTTCGTCTTCTCTCGAAAGGATGAAAATTAAAACAGTCTTAAAAAACATGACAGGCAGTCGGTCGACAACAGGCACACAGGCAACGGCAACCCTGAAATTAGTTGACAAGGATGAAAGGAGCAGAAAAGTGGAGGATACCCAAATGAAACCGACTCCGTGCTGAGCTGAGCTGTGTGTTGTTGATGGAAGATTTACATAATGCAGATGATGGTGGCATCGTCGTCGTCGTCGTCGTCGTCGTCGTGTGGGAATTTCATTAATGAAAGAATTATGAGAGGTTACATAATGAGGACCCAGACCCGGCTGATGGTATCGATAAGGTCCGGTTCTAATAACCAACGAACCAATGTCCAAAAGGTACAAGCAAACACACACTCTATGTTTTCCGAATCCCCCCACCCGGCACATCAATCCATTAGCCCCGACCTGCCCATTGTTAGTCAGTCGACAACAAATTAACAAAGTTTTCCAAAGAAATGCGTAATTGAGGGTCAGCCTGGAGAAACCTTTTCTCTCTTCAACTAATTTGACAACTCTTGGGGTGAAATTAACACTAACATTGGGGATTGGCCATAGACTAGCTTGGATATTTTGCATGACACAAGTAAACCCCAAAATCGGAGCTAACACATGCTGCTGCTGCTGCTGCTGCTGGTGCTGGTGCTTTGCTTTTGGGCCAATTTGCGGATACGAAATGGAAACTGTTGCCAATTTCAAATCGCAATACGCACCTGTCACATAAATCACCGTCCAAATGTGATTTATTAGTTATTCATATTAGTTACTTTGGCTCCTGAGGGGCTGGCACACGCTAATACATAATAAGCAATATATATATATGAGGGGAAAACATATGTATCTATGAGATATATTGTGTTCGCTGTCTTGCCAGCTGCACACAGAGTATCTTTCGTTCTCCCTCCTTACTTTATTTTTTTTTGTTTTGTGTGTGTGTAAAATATTGAAATTGAGTGCAAACTACTTTGAACTTTGCTGGAGCTACCTACCACCTAGCCGGAGATACATTATTAAAATGATATAAACTGCGCTGAGACATGGGAGAGTGTGCGAGTGTGTGCGAAAAAAGTATCTGCAAGTTGCATGCGAATTGGCAATGAACTAGGGGCGAAAGTATCTCCATTTTCGGGCGTATCTAACGGATGCCGACGCTTAACGCTGCCTGAGCATGTGAAAATGTTTTGCTGCTGGTGAAATATTTACGCAATCTGCGATGCTGTGTGTATATCTCGAAGATGGTATTAGCTAATGTGGCAAGTATCTGGAAGTTGCGTGAGAAAGTTATGATATATGGAAAGTGCTTGAGCTCTGAGCTAATCTCTGGAATTCTTTGCTTTATTTATGAAATATGTCTATTAAGGCAAAGTTATTGGGGAAGATTTTAATCGGGTTATGTATATCCTTTGAGATATATGAGTTCAATTATGATTTGTGGCTTTAGATTTATTTCTAGCATCTAACAAGAGCTCTCAAAATCGCAATAAAAGCACTTTAGTTGAAATTCCAACCTAAATTGCCGCCCAAACATTATATTTTACGATATCTGCAAATATCCTTCAGCCATAAAATATATACGCACTGCGAATTTATACTCTCTCTATCTCTATTTAATGCAGATACAGGTACCATCAACTATCTAGATATACATGTAAAGATCATAAAAAAGAAAAGCTAAGCTAGCTTCTTGTGAAGCAAACAAATTTTAATTACGATTCCCGTGCATTCCACTCAATCATTCCCCATACCCTTGACAAACGGTCCAACAACGGCTTAGACCATAAAAACCAGTCTCAAATGCCTTCTTTTTGGCTAGAGTATGCAAAAGATACACACACACACACACTGAAGGGGATAGATACTTGGGCTATGAGTACTGCTGCCGCGACGACCACGGCGCTGTTAACTTTTATTGGCGAGCTTTAAAGCAAATTTGTCTTGGCCATTTCAGTTGCTGCCTCATCTTTTTGGTTCCCTTCTGCCTTCTGCTCCTCGCTGCAGTATATGGCTAAAAAAGATTTATGACACTGCCCGGCGTGCGCGTACACGGACGCATTCAAAAATTGTTGAAAACAATTAGAATATTTTAGCAACGACCAGGAGAGACTATAAAAGTTATATGAAGAACGCGACGAGTTTCGAGTTAACAGTGGCAGCAGCAGCAGCAGCAGCAGCAGAAGTAGGGGGAAAATGGCTGTAAAAATTATGCGCCAAAATGACTTTGACAGCAGTCGCAGCAGCAACAGCAACAGCAACGCCGTTGTCGGTTGGCCCCGTTTTTATGGTCATAACTAAGTAGCAGTCATTGTTTCATATGACTTATAATTTGGCACACATTTACGATCTTTTCGGCCATAGGAAAAAGGCCGGGAAAAAGAGGAAAAACTCCCCTTGGCAAAGACACAGCAACAGGCCGTTTGCCGCTTGTGAATGATGAAACATAAACGACGCGAACGTGGGTTGTCAGCCAAGTAGACGGAAAAGGTAACGTTTTTAAATTAAATTTTAGTGGCAGTTTTAAAGCCCTAAAAACTAGGAAGTCATAAGAGTCAGAAATGGTAAAGAAAAACATACAAACGAAACCTTTAAGACAGTCTCAAGTAACGCACAATTTTCATATCAAAGAAGTTAA
This sequence comes from Drosophila truncata, assembly GCA_008042515.1. Lineage (NCBI taxonomy): Eukaryota > Metazoa > Arthropoda > Insecta > Diptera > Drosophilidae > Drosophila > Drosophila truncata. Next base: position 23,500 of record VNJQ01005049.1, on the reverse strand, counting down.
TATTTAAAAATTAATAAAAGTCTTGTTTATACCCACAAAACCCCTTTTAAAATATTTGTTAATTTAATAAGCCTTTCACAAGACTTGGAAAAATATTGTAATAAACTCAAAATTTACAACTCATCAGCATTTAATTATTAGAAACAAAGACAAGGTGGAGAAAATCCACCTTCTAATGGAGTCTTCCCCAAGTAAACACAAGCAAGACTAACACACACACACACAGAGAACACACCTGAAGCACACCTCGTACACGCCTGCCTCATTTAATACTCTCTCCCGTAGCTTTCATTACGCTCTCGCCGCAAGATCCTCCCCATATCGAAGCCAAACCCACTCCTTTGTTTACGGCTTTTCCCCATATCTATTCTGCGTGTCGATTTAGCAAACGCTTCGACATGAACTTCAAAATGAGCCGCAGGCCTCAATCACATCCCAAACACAGGCAAACGATTCAACCAACTAACCACCAGTCAAGTCAAGCCAAACAGGCAACGAGCCAGGCAGCCATCCATTCCATCCGATTGCTATTCGCCGGAGTCTTTCCTTTGGAATAATTTTATTTTGTTCGCCTGGCTTTTCTTTCATTTGCTGCACATTTTCCATTTCATAAAGCAGCCAGCTCGGGCCTGTTTATGATTTAAGTTCGCCGAGAGAGAGAGGCTGCTTATTAGAGGCCGACTGACTTCCTTCAATGTTGGCAGAGGCAGAAAAATCAACCAGAAAAATTGTTTTAGGGGAATATAAGGAATATATGATACCTGGTACTTGAATCTCAAGGGAAAACTAACACAGTTCAGGAAAAACTAAAATTATTAACCGAAAAAACAGAAATGAAAGCGTCCCCCCGGTTTTTTGGGAGGTATATCGAGCAGAATATCAAAATATCGTAATTTATCGAAATTTTATATAAGCAAAAATAAGAATTTAAGATGAAAATATTGATAGCTTATTTTATAAAATATTTTTTTAATATATTGATTCCTTTTACGAATATATTGATCCAATATTCGAACGTATTTACTGTGTTTATATCGGAAAATTATCGATTTACATATCGACTCTCCCGTTATGGAGACTAGCTGATTTTTCTCTTAGGAAACCCTAAAGATTTAAGGCTTTTTGAGCTGAAATACCCTTGTCTCCTACAAGTAATGGGTATACAAAAAAAAAAGAGGCTGTGGATAGGCGGCTATGTCGGCGACGCATTAATGATTGTTAGTGAGTTGTGAAATTGCTCTAACTGCACTTCAAGCAGCAAAAGCAGCAGCTTCCACACCATTTGGCCTGACCAGCAGGCAGCAGGCAGCAGCACATCGTGTATCCAGCATCCAGCATCCGTATCTGAGTCTTTCCGGCAGGTTCTCCCGCTCCCGCTCTAGCTCCAGCTTCAGCTCCATTCTCTGGCTCAGAAGCCAAGCCGACGGACCGACCAACCGACCAACCCGTTCGCATATTAAAGAGTAAATTTTTCAATTTCACAGACATTAAACGCGACTGCTGCCGCTGCTGTGCTGTCTCCGCTTAACTTAGTCTAAACGCTCCGCCTTAGGCCATTGCCAGTCTCTCCTTCTTGCCTCCCTACCCTTTGCCTGTGAATTTGACCCGGCTCTGAATTCAGTTTAGCCATTAAATAGTTTGTTAAAATTTGCCTTATTAGATTATTAAATTTTCGCAATTTAAGCAGAAATTCGTTTTGGCATTTTCGGGCGAGCGGCCAACATTTCAGACCGCCCCGAAATGTACACGGCAAGAAATTAGTTTAAGAGCCAATTTTGATTAATGGCCCAAGGCAGAAATTGTTCGCTTCTATTAGTTTGAATGATAAATGTGTTGGAAATATGAGAAAGAAACTCATTAAATTGCTGAGAATATTTTGCATTCTAATGTTGTTGCCAAACGAAAGTCTGAAGATAGTTGTGAGAAATAAAGTGGAAATTTGTATTTAATTTTTAATAGTTAAGGTGATTAACGCAAATGTTTTCTTGTTAAAACAAGGAGAATGTGTTAATTAACAAAATGTTGAAGCTTATGAAGATATCTAAGATACTTGAAAGGTTATGGGAGAAGACATTTGCCTGACAAATTCTTGAAAAATACATTTTTCAGCGACTTAATAATAATGTTTTTTTAGAATTTTCACGCTTTCATATATTTCATATATTCATTTGTCTTGAAAAGTATTAAAAATTAGGCTAAACTGAAATTACCAAAAATTGAATAGCATACCCAAGGTTGGGAGAACTGTAACTGTCATTTGAGAGTAACTGCCCAGTAAATCATTTCTAATCCATCGCTTCTCGGCTTTGTTTGGTCCGAAAACTTGCATCCTTTCGAGCCCTGTATCTACACACGCACACACATGTGGGGTTCGGGTGTATCTGGAAGCTTGCATAACTCTTCTTTCGCTACGTGTAGGGCTGGGGTCAGAGCAGGAGCCATCGACGGGATGGGGATAGGGCTTTTCAAGGGAACAACCGATTTCGCATTACCCCCCAGAGTGCATGCCAGGCATGTCCCCTCCATCTTCAGCCCCCCATCATCAACCCGGCTTCCCTATCGCTATCGATGTGTGTAAGTTGGTTTATCGACATGTGCTCAGTGCTGAAGGGGGGAGTTAGAGAGGAGATACAGTCGAAATTCCTTTAGTTAAGAATTTTCCGTATTAAAATATATTTTGGGTCTGATTTTTACTATTACTTTATAATATTCCCAACTGTTTTTTTATCAAAATCTTTCGCTGATAGATTCAAATCAATATAAAACACAAGTTTATTTTACAGAATTCTCACTGTACCCACTATATGGTGTGATGGCCAAGAGTTGGAGCTGGTTAGAGGTGGCTTTAAGGTGGTTGTGTGCTGGGGTAAGTGGGGTGTTTTTGGGGCCAAATGCAGCACTCAGTACGGGGCTTTTGTTGCTACTGGCCATATGCCAATTTTCGGTAAACTAACTTGCCTAAACTCGACAAGCAAATTGCCTTCATTAAGATACATGCTTGCTACCTACAATTTAGGCACACACACAGATGTCTGCCTGACTGCATGCATATATAGATAGATAGAGAGTATATGTATCTATGGACATGTGGTGAAGGAAGAACCTACCTACCATCTTCATCCAATGTGCATTTTACTACACAGACCTGCACTTTTTCTACTCGGTTTTTCTTTCCTTCCTTCTCTTTTTTTTTCAATTTTATTTTAAGAGCTCCTCTAACAAGCGAAGCGATGACGACGACGACGACGTTGAACTACGTCAATTGGGTCAGAGCAGCAGCAGCAGCAGCAGCAGCAGCACCGACAACAACAACAAAAACAATCTGAGCAATTTCAATGGATGGATACATGATGGGGGCTCGATCCACAGAAGCCACTTCAAGACGCCCACACATCGAACTTCATATATCCCAAACTAACAAAAACAACCCAAAAACCAAAACCCAAGCCCAAGCCCAACCCATAATGAAGGGGAGCTGCTTCTCTGGTGGAAGCAAAAGTGTTAGAGAAATGCTTTGGCTGCCTTCGGGTTTTCTGTTATTTTTCCTTTCCGTTTCGTGTTGGTTTGCATACACATTAAAGTTAATTTCGAATCGCTTTTAAATTAGCTTAATTCGCATTAAGTGAGCCTGAAATAAAACTCACGCCTACAAAAAAGCAAAGCTAAAGCCGAGAAGAAGGAAGAGGCCTCAGCGAACAAGAAAGCGTGAGTGGAAATGGGTCTGGGGGAATGGGATTCGATTGGTGGGTTACTCATTAAAGAGAGAACATGGGAATTAATAAACATAAATGAATTTGAATTAATAAATTGGGGAATTGATTAGGTAGAGAATTTCTTAGTTAACGTTAGCGTTAGCTACGATGGCTGAATACTTATACGAGAATATATTTTTTAAAGAAATTACTAGGAGGAACAGGGAATTTAATTAAACTTTGTAAAATGTAAAATAGCAGAAAACCCGAGGATTTCTAATTGAATTTCAGGGTACAATATATTTATATTTTTAATTCAATAAAAAAGCAAAAAAAATCTACATTTAATATCAACAAATTATACAATTACTTTAAAATTTAACAACATATAATTCCTCTTATAAACCCTAATAATTTCTAGGTTTTCTTCTAAGTTTTCCTACCAAAAACTCTTCCAAATATTTGCCAAAACCCAGAACCCCAGTCATACCCTCTATAGCACACTCGAATGCGAAGCTCAAACGGCAGCTAAACATTTTAATGTTGTACAAAAGCAATAACAAACCAAGCTGAGGCTGCGGAGGCCTCAACAGAAAAACAAGAAAGGAAGCTAACTTCGGTTCGCCGAAGTTTATATACCCTTGCAGATTGCAATTGAACTATAAAATTAAAGTCGAAATTCTGAAATAATAATAAGTGGTCAATTCCCAAATTTGATTAAAATATTTTGAGAAATAGCGAAACTCTGAATTTTTTATTATTACCCTGATTGTTCCTATGGCAGCTATAGGATATAGTTGTCTAATTTTCATGAAATTATAACTAAGATTCTCAAACAATATTAAGTGGCCAAATTTCAAATTTGATGAAAATATGTTGAGAAACAGCGAAGTTAGGATATTTTCTATTATTTTCCTGATTGTTCCTATGGCAGCTATAGGATATAGTCGGCCGATTTTCATGAAATTAAAACTAAAATTCTGAAAGAATATTAAGTGGCCAAATCTCTAATTTGATGAAAATATGTTAAGAAACAGCGAAGATATGATTTTTTTTTATTATTTTTCTGATTGTTCCTATAAGAGCTATAGGATATAGTCGTCCGATTTTCATGAAATTAAAATCGAAATTCTAAATTAATAATTAATGGCGAAATATCAAATTTGGTGGAGTTTTGTTGAAAACTGACAAAGATATAATTTTTTTTCGAAAGTTTTACCGATCGTTCCTATGGCAGCTATATGATATAGTTGTCCGATCCGGCCCGTTCCGACATATTTACGAGTGAGAGTATATAGAAGACTAACTGCAAAGTTTCATTCAGATGGCTTTAAAACTGAGGGACTAGTTTGCGTAGAAACGGACAGACAGACGGACAGACGGACAGACGGACAGACGGACATGGCTAGATCGACTCGGCTGTTGATGCTGATCAAGAATATATATACTTTATAGGGTCGGAGATGTCTCCTTCACTGCGTTGCAAACTTCTGACTGAAACTATAATACCCTGCAAGGGTATAAAAAAAAGAAGAAACTGCTGAGCCCCGAAACTGAACCCAAAAGATACACAAGCCCAGCTGCACATACAGATACATTTTGGTCCAAGAATGAGAACGACGACAACGACTCGAGTTCGACGGAAAGAAAACAAAAACTGCCCGCAGCCAAAGTCAAGTCGAAGCCATCAACATCAACACCGAGGCAAGTGGCAAACTTTAAGATACATTTCGGCTGCTGTCGATTGGCGACGGCCACAAAATTTTTTAAACGCTAGAACGCCTCTTCCCAACACTTTCGCAGTAAACAGTGAAAACCCAAAAATAAAAGAAAAATACAACAACAAAAATTGTTTCTCTTCTCGCCAGTTGAATTTTTTGCAGTTGCTGCGGTTTTTTCGGTTTTATTGCTGGTTTTCTGTTTGTATCTGTTTCCTTTTTTTTATTTTGTGCCCGGCTTGCAGATTCTTTTGAACAATTATTTCGGCTGCTGACTGCGGCTGCGACGAAAGTTTTGCGGCCTTTTTGGGTTAAAGTCAGGCAATGAAACATACAAATGAAACGTAATTATGTTGAAAAATTTAAATACATTGCAGGTCAGAAATTCCAATTATCAATTAAGTCAACTCCGCGACTGCCGAAAGTAATAAATATATGAAAATAAAAAAAAAATAAACTCTGTTTCTGGCAGACTAAAGTTGGAACTGGATTGTGGGGATTCTGGGATTCTGAGGCTTCTCAATTCCGAATTCCTTATTCCTTATTTCGAATTCTGTATTCCCTGAACTCTGGTCAGTTTCCTGTTTGGCTCTCTGCAAGAGAAATATTATTCAGCGACAGAGACAGAGCCGGGCAGAGAAGAAGGCCAGAACAAAAAGATAAAAACATTAATTATTATTAATTGCTTTTTTCTTTTCTCCTCGCCTCCTCGCCTGCTGCCATTCTGAATTCTTAATAATAATATTTTTTTTTTGTATTTTTTCTGCTCTGTGTTTTTTATTGTATTTAATGCCGTTTTGGCTTTTGTTTCATCTTGTTTTATGTGCGCGCATTTTCTCTCATTTGGTAAAAGAGAAATAATATCTGGCGGAGACCCTTTTTGCCCGGTTATCCTTTTTCGGCCACAATGTCGCCGTTTCCCTTCCCTTCCTGTTCATACCCACTTCCTTTGTGTCCGGCTTAAACCCTTAAAGGCAATCTCTGGGTCTCCGCCCTTTTCTTTTGGCCAAGATTAAAACCTGTTCTCAAGTTAAGTTTCTGGCTGGGAATATAAAAACATACAAATTTTTTTGCGTTTGAAGCTAATCGGAATGACAAGTTTCTAATTTGGGAGATTTCTTCTCTTTTCTTCGTTGTTTTTTTTAGGGAATGGAATTGTGTTTGTTTTTTGTGTGTTATTTGCGTGGGTTGCCCGGCTTGTTTGACAAATTGCTGGATTTTATTTTGTACCGAAATGCTGCAGGGCAGAGGAGTCGTCGTCTCGCATTAAAATTGTAAATTTATGAAAGATTAAAGTAAGCAAATTGAAATTGGTGTGATGGAATACAAAAACTGGCAGCTTAACATAGACTTGCCAAGAGAATTTCCAGATTTCCAGCTAAGAAAGAGGATTTTGAATGGTTTTAAAGGGCAAGGTAAATGTACATTCAATATATTATTTATTTATCTTTAAAAGATACCTCTCATACTTCTACATTTTACTAATTTATTTAATATTTCACTAATTAATTCCTGTGGCTTAAACTCCCAACTAAAAGTATCTTTTTTAAGGTCTAAGATAATTCGATTAATACCCAAACTCAAGCTCAAGTCCTTTAGCTAAACTTTTGCATCCTCTTCCCGCCCGTTATGTGCAGTTTTCCTCGAGAGAAGTTTTCTAGTTATCCGGCGAGTTTATCGATCAGTTGTAAGGGAAAACTAAATAAAATAAACTGCAACAATTTGCAAAAAGCCAAAAGTGGCAGCTCGTTTGGCTCGCAGGACAACGCTGGGTCTTGGCCATATTCCCAGCATGCCTGTCGACACTTTCGCCTTAATTAAAAACTTGCAAAAAAGCTACTCACACACACACACACACACACACGCATGTCGACCGATAGTGTAGTGTCCATAAAATATGCCAAGCAGAAAGCTGAAGATGCTGCCATCCACGAAACAGAGGCGCAGCCAAGATAACAAAAAAGAAAGCCCATAAAATGCAGCTAAAGCAAATCTAGTTAAGCCCAGCCAAAAGCAAAAACCTTTGCAAGTTGGTTAAAAAAATATATATTGAACAAAAAAATACTGACAAGAAAAATAGTTCCAATATGAAAATGCCAAGAAATGGGCTTTGAGGCGAGTAAAGAAAGCCATTAGAGTATTGGTTTTATTAAGTAAATTGTACTTGCCGTTAAGAAATATATATTTAAATATAATTTAGGAGTTATCTTTAATAGTTTTTTAAATTACCTGAAAAATAAAAGAGAAATTATTATTAAGATAAATATGTAATAAGAAAAGAGGTTTATACATATATATATAAATCTTCTTATAAATAAAATACTTATATACATACATATATCATATTATTTATATTAAATATTTATTATTAAAAATATTAACGTTTATAAATAATAATTATTCAAAGAAATGTGTTGGCTTTCTTGTACATTTTTAAGCTTCTATAACTCCTTGCTTAGTATACTAACCCTTCTTATTTATTTTTAAAAAGCTTTTCTCCTAATTGAAATACATGTTTAGCCACAAATAAATTAAAAAGTTGTCTAAATTAAATATGCATTTACCCCTCAAAGCCTGGCTGAACACTTTGATCATATCACACATCTATGACCAAAAAGGGTATCACAATGAAAGGTAAAAAAAATTTAACCGCATACATTTTTCGTACAGTAAAGTTTACTATTATTCCTATATTTATATTTTTCGTTTCCAGACAGAACCCAGAAACCAGAACGAGAACGAGACCGAGAGAACTCGAAGCCACAAACGACAGTGCATAAAATATATATTTCTGCTTTTTACTGAGAAATTTCCATACATGTTTCATGTATATTCCGGCACCATCATCCTCATCCTTAAACCTAAAGTTATATCTGGTGTATAAATTTGCGTATGCATTTTTTGGTTGATGTGGGCGGTTTTTGGGTGGTTTTGGGTTGAGTTTTTAGGGCTAGAAAGCGATTGTATGCTTGTTTATGCTAAAGCAAAGAGAAGCAAGAGGGAACTCTGCGAAAAATGCAAACAAAGCCTTTTTGTCTGGGCCATATGCTGCTTCTACTGTTGGATCCTTGCATTTTTTTCTCCTCTTTTTTTTGTTTGCATCTAAAAACTGTTTAGAGAAATTAAAAATAGTAAGAGTAGTAACAATCTGTGTGTGTGTGTGTGTGTGTGTGTGTGTGTCTGAGGATTGAGGAGGAGAATTTATTTTCTGCGTTGGTAACGCGCATTTGGGTCAAGGTGTTTTTGTTTTTATTATTCTTATTATTTTGTTTTTTTTTTTTTTGTTGTGCTTTATTATGAAAATTGCAGGCAACGACAACAATGAACTGTGTGTGTTTTTTGTTATTTTTATTCTTCTGTTGTTATTGTTGTTGCTGTTGTCGCTGTCATTATGGAAGCGAATGCAGGACACCAACAAAAAGAAGAAGAAACGCCCACGCAGACCAGCACACACACATGTGCATAAAATATGTACTTGATTAAAGTGTTCATGGCATGTTAGCCATACCAAAACGATAAAAAAAATAACAGAAAAGAACAGGTAAAAACAAGCGAAAAAAGTTTTAGCAACAATAAACAATTTCCAAGTGAAGCTACACACAATTTCTATTAGTCACTGGCAGAAAAATAATATTTTAATGGGGTTTCTAGGCTAGAAAAAATGATATCAATTTGAGTTTAATCTTAAAATATTTATATTAAATGTGCATACATTTTTATTTATATTTGCAACAAAATCCTATATTGAAACTAATATTTTACTGTTGTAATTAATTGATATTCTGTCTTGAATATTGGCCCATAATCGTGGGAAAAAAAAATGAATTTATTAAAAATTTTTCATATATATTTCTATAAAATCTATATTGAAAGTTAAAAGTCCATATTTTCTATATTTAAAATTTGCATATATCAAAGCTTATTTTTCTATACGATACGAAGATGTATATATATTTTTCTATCAAAATACACCCCTGGTGGTAATGCTGATCAAGAATCGTTCTTTATTAAGCATCTTTTAACATTTTTATTTTACTTTATTAACAATACAAATAAAACCTAACAAATACTTTAAGAAAATAATCCAATCTTTAACCAAAACAGGTATTTAAAATCTCAGAAAATAATTTTATGTAAAAATATATCCAATATTCCTTGAGTAGCTATTTCCTCGCGAGTTTCTTTCCGTGTGCACCTCTTCCGAGGCGTTAGAACGTGTAAGGTATGGTAAGGTAAGGTACTTTCAGGTGGGCGGGGAAGGTGGAGGTGTTCCGGCGCGAATCGGGAGTCAAGGAATAATCAATAAAAATAAAATATATCACACGACGACGCGTTCCCATTCCTGTATATTACCTTTAGCTTTACCGTTACCGCTGCCATACCCGGTTCCTTTTCTCAGGTACACCGTCGCTGTCGCCGCCACTTCTGCCGCTGCTGCTGCTCATTTCGTGTTCATGTGCCATTATACCGAAAAATAATATTCTTCGTCGTATATATTGTATTTTTCTACCTTTCGCCAGTTTTTGCTATAATTTTTTCTCTTACTTTTTTCGCTTTTTTTTTTGTTTTGTTTTTGCAAGCAGCGTAAAGTAAGTGAAAGAAGAAAAGGCAGCAGGCAATACGCAGGCGCAGGGGTGGCTAGACGAAGGGGGAGGGAGATTTTCCGAGGAGGAGGAGGGGGTTAGGTTACGGCGGCAGGCACCCCTAGTTGGCTTGGCTGATTTTCATGCCTGTGTGTCATGTTATTGGGCAAATTGTACAATGTTAAAACCAGCTCTACACCATAGAATTTCCCTCGCCACATAGCACAGCGCAGGGCAGGGAAAGCAACGCGAATCGGAAGGGTTTGGGGGAGTTATGGGTTTCCATAAGCGCAGGGTGAAAAATTCCTTTAAAATATAATCCCACAGACACTGGCAGTTGTTGCTCGCGAAAAACGGCGATGACAACAGGCTATCGAAAAAGGGGGAGCGAGGCAGGGAAAACTCGTAGGAAAAACAGTGATGGAGGAGAGGTTAAATATTCGCGGGAGGAAAATGGAAAAACCATTGCCTCAAACATATTTAAAATTCAATCGATTTATGGGCCGGAGAAAACTTCAAACTGAAAACTGGGGGATTGTTAAAAGGAAACTTTCAAACTATCAGAACAGGAAAAAGAAAATGGGATCAATTGATGATTGCGGTTCGATTTTAGATTTGATTGAAGGGTTCAACTTCATTGATGGAGAAATCAAAGAGCCATTAAACTGAATTATTCAGGGGAATGAGTTTCAGTCAAGGCAGGCATTTAGACATTATTTTTGGGTAGTTTTGTAGAAGCTTTGAATTTTGGGGTTTTTAGTAAAGAGATAATTGATAGTTAAGAGTTTACAAAAGGGCTGGAAATATTTTTGTTAGAATATATTAGTTTCTTAAAGCCTTGGTAACATTTTATGTATTTTAAGTTCCTTAAAATCAAGCTTAAAATTTATACAAAATTTACAAAAGCATAAATATGAAATTATATCGATTTGATGTTATAGTTTAAGTATTTATTGTAAAATAAAAAAAACATATTATAATTATAATATAATAAAATTAAAAGTAACCTCTGTTTATTTTTTTACATTATAATTTTATTCAAACTATACGGTTTTTTATTGTACATTTATTTCCATTTCCCCTTTTTGTATATTTTACATATTGTTTCTTTTATTTTGAAAAAAGGGATCATATTTTTCGCATCTTTTTGTTATTAAAACTTCACCCCAAAACCCTATGGTTTCCCGCTGGCTAATTTCTTCGGCAATTGATATGTTTTTAATATCCTTCGCCCTGTAAATTTCCCACACATGTTGAAGCCATCTTTCTTTTTTTTTTGCCACTTCACTTCATTCAGGCGAATCCTCACTGTACTCTGGCAAATGCAACGAACAAAGGGAAACCAGAACAGCGCAATTTTTTCGAATTTTTTCCATACTCATTTTCATTGCAGCAAATGTCCTTTGTATTGTCGGGACATGGCGTTGATTTTGTTGCTCAGTTTCAGTTTAACATGCTGCCTGCCTGCCTGCCAGCTTGCCTCCTCCTTCCCAGTCTTTTTTCGCTCCCTTTCTCGCTTCCTTCATCGATTATGCCCGGCCAGAAAAAGGTAGAGAACATATATATATTTGTACATACATATATATATTTTCTGGAGGAGGATTCGTGTGAAATTTTGTATGCGGCCTTTGTGTTTGAGTGTTGCGCACACTTGAGTGCACAATGGGGAAACCTTTTCGCACGCCACACACACGCACACACAATCTGCAGATACTGGGGACATCCTGCAGGATGAGGGTAGCCAGAGGCCCACAGAGGAAGTTGTCTTCTGCACTAAGTAACTGTTTTAGTTTCAACCGAGGACTGTGTTAATTGCAATTATGCAATGACTGCCTCTGTTCCCAGTTCCCTTCCTCGCTCTTGCTTCCTTCCCTCCGGCAGCAAACCCAGCATCCTTGCGAATTGCACATCCTGGCAATTGCATTGATGGCAGAAAGCTGTTACTCCTCCTGGTCCTGGTCCTGGTCCTGCAACTCCTATACCTTCTCCCCCCTCCAGGCGTGGCAAAATTATTGTGACACAATTTTATGCGTTGCGCTTGGCAGGATGTGTGCTCCAAGGGGCAGGATCAGTTGGGTTATGGGTGTGTGGGTGTTGTTACAGTGGCACCACGCGTTACATAAATCTTTGATTCGAAGTCCATGCATACATATATTGCATAGCTGGCTACTGGCTCTGCCTGAGCGCAGATCTGTGTCTAATTAAAGCCGGCAGCCACTCGATTCCTGCGATAATTCGGCCAAGGCAGACCAGGGTCGTCTTACATCGACAACACTGGGACACTGCACGGGAAAACTCAGTTTTTGGGTCAGAAATAGGAAGACAAATAGCTTTTTTCGTTAGTGATTGAATGTATCTTGAAATTTTCTTTTAAATTCTAATTCTTTTACATATTTTTTCATTATTATCTAATCAATACAACACATACCACTCACTTTATCTATATTTTTCGGTGTCGTCGTACACCTACAGATATTAAATTGAATCTTGAGAGAAAACATGATTTCAATTCACAAAGTTCAACCTAAACTCGGTGTTATTTAAAAGGTAGAAAGCTATATCCCCTATGAAATTAGAATAGAAATCCAATTTAATTTCAAGATTGTGCCATTCGCAGTGTAGTGGAGGAGCCTGGCATCCTGTGTGTCATCATTGCACAAACCCCATACGTATATGAGTTTGTGTGCTTGGGGATGGAGGAGTTATGGCACATGCCGCACACCGCACTCACACACACACACACACACACACACATCCCATATAGCCACACCACCGCATGCCACATGCCTTGGCAGCGCCACGTTCCGTTCCATTCTGCCACTCTCGACGGCAACTAGTTATGCGGCGGATGTGTCTGTGGGCGTGGCAGGCGCATAGTAAAGCAGGAGGCAGGAGGCGAACCACCCACCAATCAGCCTCCTTTTGGAGAAAATAACTAGGAACTATGCATGGATTTTCTAGACTAAGAGGTACTTGGTAAATATTTTAAGCCTATTTATTTTTGTGGTGTCTTTAGAAGTTCTCTTTATTCAATTAAATATTTAATTATATACATTCTTTTCTTGTCTTGTTTTCTAAACGTTCAAGTCCTAGCATACCCCTAGAGTATCTCTACAATTAATGGGTAGCAAGAGGGCAAGCCAAGAAGGAGCCAGAGAAGCAGTCGCGTGTCCTGGCTCCACTCTGCTTCCCTTCACTGATTTTCCTTCGCTGTGAGTCTGCATTTAAGTGCTACCAAAATTGCCTTTTTAAAGGATTTCCACACGCACACATGTCCTTTCTTGCCTGGGTGTCTTTTACGCTTGTCAACGTCCTCGACATCGACGTCGTCGTTGTCGTTGCCGTCGTCGTCGCTGTCGATTTTTGTGCCATTTCTTCTGCCTTTCCAATTGATGCATCTATCTTAGGGCATTTCCCTTTTCCTTTTCCACTCCCCTGCAATTTCCACCGTTGGCTCTTTTCTCAATTTTTTTTCCATTTCCTTTCTTCTGTGGCACTTTGCCCAGCTACGCATTTTCAAACTCCATTCGTGTGATAAACTAGAATAAAACTGTTCGTAATTCCATTTTTTTTTTTGTATTTTACTCTCCTCGCTATTTTTTTTCTAAGGACCTTTTTTTTGTTGTTTTGGCCTTTCTCCCACATGCATTTCACTTTTATTTGAGCCCTCTCGCCATGCAGATAAATTTTTCTTTTTTTTTTTGCAAATTGCATTTTCTATGTCAAAGGCGCTTAATTTAGTTTTTTTCCTGGCACTTTTTTTTATGCAGCAACTTTTAGTTTTAGTTTCCAGTTGTCTTCTGCGTGTGTGTGTGTGTTTTTGGCATGTAATTTGCATTTGGTTCTCATTCGGAAATTGCTTTTCTTCCCAGAGGATGATTTATTTTTCATCATTTCACTTTTGGGCACATGAAATGTTAAATTGCAATTCGGTTTCGTGTCTGGTCAATAATTAAAGCTCGCAGCAATTAAATAATAATAACCGAAAAGGGGAAAGCAGCAGGGGGCCATAATGCAAATGATAAGTTCTTTTTAACACGATTTACTTTTTCACATTTTCCTGTTAATGCGCTCCGTTTGCAGGCGAAAATTCGCATCCTGACGAATGGTGGAGAAACTTCCCCCTTGAACCTTTTTTCCCCCTCATGTGGCGCCGCAGTAATTAAAGCGCATTATACAGGACGGCCCACAGAAATATAAAATACAACAATAACAAAAAAAAAAAAAGAAATGAAGAAAATTACTGCTGCAGCACATTAACACTAACAGCAGCGATAAATGCGGATTATAATTTGGTAAAACACAGGCTCTCGGACCCCAAAAACCCAAAAAACCATTAACAACACGGTTCTTCCAGCCTTAAAGAAAGCCCCAAAGAAGTTGAAATTGTTCTGGAGAAAATGGAGAGAAAATGGGAAATGCTGCTAGTGCTTCTGCTGGTGAAGTTCAGTTCGAGTAAACAAAGGCACCGAATGTGGCACGTAAACACACAAATGAATCCAGGCTAAGGCCAGTCGAGAGAAATACGAGTAAACAATGGAGTTGTTTTTTTTATTTTTTGTTTTTTTTTTTTTTGTTTTCTACGAAAACTCTTAGAAAATTAACCTCCACAAAGGTTTCAATTGCATTCAAGAGTAAACAAATTTGTGTGGAATCGAAAACAATTGGTATGCGTCTTGGCAGGAGACCGAAAATAGCAAGGAAAATAGTTTATCTTAGAAAAGATAGCAGAGAAAATAGTTGTTTCCTGTTGAAGGATTTGGAGCAACATTTTCCTTAAATATATACTCTAATTATACATTAAAATAAGAGTAATTCGTATAATTTTAACAACCTCTGGAGATACGAAATTATTATTTGACTAATTTGTCAGCCTTTTGTAATTTTCAAGAATTACAACAGTCATTATTTCTTGCTAAACAATTTCCCAGGGAACTCTCACAATGGTTTTAAATTGCATAAAGAAAGTGAACCATATTTTCCCACGAAATACTGATTCAAAGAAAATCAAATCAAAACAAATTCCTTTCCAAGAGTTTAATATTTATGTTTACATCAAGTAAAGTCAACAATTTAATGTGCAAAAATATTTTCTCTTGCCCAAGGCCTTGATTAATATTATCTTAAATTTTCTTTGAGCAATTAAATAGCCTGCCAAGTGCCCACCATATTTTATAAAGTGGTTTTACATAAAATATTTATACCGTAAAATGTGAAATTTAATTTAAGCAAATATTTTGGAGTGACCCAAATGCCTTGATTAATATTTTCTTTGAGCAATTAAAGGAGCCCTACACATCATTTATTAAAATTAACCCAACTTCTTTGGGCATTTGTAAACATACATATTCTGGCTTAAAAGTTTTTTGCCACCAGCAGTGTGGTGGCGGCGGGTAAAGGCGGCGCTTGTTTGGTTTATGTTTGCCATGTAAACAAATAAACAAATGAACAATAAACAATGGCACCAGCAGAGGGAAAACATAAATAGAAAGACGAGGCAGGCGGACGTACGTGTGCATTTTGCATTTGCAGTTGCAGCTGCAACGGAATTAAAACTAAAGTCGAGGGGGGAGGAAACCGTTTAAGATGCAATTAAATCCCTTGACCCCACTCAGCTCATTAGGCATGGGGCATCGAAATACCAAACTAATTGCACGACGACGTCGAGTGCAAGTACAGAACGTGGGAAATGGAGACGCCTCAGATTGCACAAGATATTTGCAATCATGACGAACCCGAACCCCGAGCCAAAGCGAAATCCAACCCATTGGAATCGAAATGGAATGGAAACGCTACCAAGGTGTGGTCTCTCGAAGTTCAGCTTGCAATCCGAATCCGAAAGATTGCAAAAGCCAGGCCAAATGCACGGCCAATTGAATCATCATCGTTGTCGTCGCGGGCAAAACTTTTGGTTTTGTTTTTTTTTTATTTTCACTCAGCTCATTTAAATGCTAAGCATGCGATGCTCGGTTTAGAAAACTCTAAGCGACAAAACCGCAGTCAGCCGACCGAACTTTATCTAGACCATTAAGTTTTACAAAGGAAAATATGTCAGCTAAGTGCTCCCCTCTTCTTCTCTTCTCTTCTCTTCAGTTCTGGGGAAGCCGGAACGGAGGAACTTCTAACATCAAACCGAACCGACGAACCGCGAGATGATGACTCAGCCAAAGTCAACAAGCGAACTTAGCAGCAATAAAACACGGCCTCAAAAGACACTTACAGCTCAAACAGACCAAGAGCCGCGGCACACAGACAGCTGAAAAATATGTATCTATAACGCTCATATGCGCTTCAAAAAAGATTACACTAAGCTACGGGGATTTACTTTAAAAACAGGTCTGCTTATTCCCTGAAAATAAGTTGCAAAAAATATTTTAAGTGTATTTTAACATTTTTGAGTGATTATTAACTTCTTTTATTTAATTTGCTAATTTAAGAGCATTCGGTTAACAAATATTAATATTTCTTGGGCTCCTAAAATAATACTTAGCTGGAAAAATAAATAACTTTTAAAAAGAGGAACAACTCTATTCAAATCTTTATTACCAAATTACAATATAATTAAATATTTCTTTAAAACAATATAATAGTCAATAAAATTCTATCCTCTTAAACTCATTTTCCTTAGTTTATTTCTGTAAAAAAAAAAACAACCTTAAGATACTTAAATATCTTTATCTACATTACCTAAAACCCAACATTTTCTCCCTCTCCCAGCCGTCAAGTGTAAAGAAATGGTGTGTTCTTTGTGACTGTGGAATGAGTTTTCTTGTAGTTCTAATTTGCTTGGGTCATGCGTCGAGGTTAATGAGTCATATCATCATCATTATCTCGACACCGAGGAACCCAGATGAAAGGCCTGTAGAGGTAAGGGAGGGATCAGAATGGAGGGGACTTTATCAAAACGAAAGCAGAGGACACACATTAAAATATAATTTCAGAGACAATGGTAAAGAAAACCGCTTTTTGTTTTGTAATTTAGATGCAATTAAATGTAAATAAATTCACAATTTAGTCGTATGTATGTTCTTTTTTTTTAGAGGGGGTTTTTCGGGGCTTTTCTCAGTCTCCAGCCTTCGTCTTCGTCACCGTCTTTGTTTGCCCTTTTCCCTCTTTCAGTTTGTTGCTGGTTTGGTCGGTTTGGTGACCCGATTTCCGCAATTTAATGACTTTTGTTTGACCAGCGCATAATTGCTGGGAACAAAAAAAAACATTGCCCAAGAAAGAGAGGGAGCGCAGCAGTCGAATGCTGAATGAAATTGCGGAACTTTCTTTTTTCTCATTTACTTTTTTCTGAGCTTTTTTTTTTATTTTTTGCCAGGCCTCACTTAATTCTCTTTTGTGCGTCTTTTGTTGGGTTTTAGTTTTTCCTTTCCTTGAATTGTCTTTCCACAGACACTGTCTGTTTCTGTTCTAAGCACATAAAGAAATTAATAGATTCTACCAAGAGCTAAACTGCAGAAAAAGCAGTAGGTTTTTACTAGGAACACTCTCGGTTAATTGATATCTTAGAACCCATAAAAACTTAAAATATAATATTTCATTCTTTTAATATATTAAAACCGCCAAAACATTTCTTTCTCTGTAAATTTGTTTGTTCTAAAATCATTTCTATATCCATCTCTGGTCATTTTCTCTTCGATTGCTAACGAGCTGGTGATAATTTTTTAGCAGAGGCGCACATTTATTGACTTTTTGTGTGGCACTTTTGTGGATTTTAGATTTGCGGTCTTAGGGCTGGGCATTATTATCTACCACAGCGACGGCGGCATTGACTATATTTGTCTTTGTTTGACCCGCAAGACGGAAATGAGCCGTGCCTGTTTTTCCTCTATTTTCTTGGGTTCAAGGTTCAAGGTTGTTCTTCCTCACCCTCAGTCCTTAATTTCTTTTTTTTTTCTCCATGTTTATGTTGCTATTGATATCTTTGTTACACACACAAGCACACACACACACATTTTGGGATAAGACAGCTAAAGAAGGCAATTTGCTGGGAGTCGGGAACTGCGGCGGGAGTAATGGAAAAAACTGGATTGAGGGGAGAAAAACTAAGAGTTTAGCTCTGCATTTTGGTTTGGGAGACATTAAGTAGCGGAAGTTGATAAGAAAGGCAAGCAAAATGTTATTTATAGATAACAAAAAGCGATTTCGAGGGGGAAAAAGTATACAAAACACACACAAGAAATCGGGGATAGGTAATCGGAAATGAAAGCATCGAAAGGAAAGGCAATCAAAGGGGTTAAGTGACTTAAAAAGAAACTACAAAAATAAAGTAAAGCACTTGACTTTAATGTGAATAATTCATGGAAGGGAATTTTAAATTGAAAATAACTATAAACCGGAACTAAAAAACGCATATATTATGTATTTAACATCACAAAGTCATAGGTTTTTTTTGTAGTCATAATTCCTAAGCTTTTATAATTAAAAACCCTCTGAATACTTTAAACAAAGTTTAATTACTATAATAAATTACACATTTCATTTATTTTTAATCCGTAAACGCTTCAAGATTCATACTTTTATGCTCTAAAGTTTATTGTTTTCAACTCAAGCGCTGTACTTAAATTCACAGCTAATAGCTCTTTGATATATACGAAAAAAAAGAAAAATCAACTCAACCCCAAGACCTTAATCCGTAGAACATTAGACATAAGCTCTCAGACAGAAAGAATTTCGTATGTCTGAATTATAATTCAATTTATGACCCCGTCCGAATGGCTTAAACTACTTCCAAAAAATACAAAAATCCTTTATCAGCGACCACTTCGATATGCAAGACCTGAGCTGCATGCATTATCCTCCGCCAAGCGATTCCCCGGCGGAGTGACCCTCGTCAAAAGCCTGATAGATTCCAGTCAGAGGAAAATACAACAAAAAAATAAAAAGAGACTCCCGCCGGAAGCACCTAACCCAAACTCCACATATCCAGCTCTCTCATTAGCATGCAAATGTGTCAGAACAAACAACAACCAAATAACCGAAAGGAACTGAAATGTCTTAAAAAAAAAAGAAAAAAGAACCACCGACCGAACGTCCGAAAGAAATATACAAATTTTGGAATGGGCAGCGTGATTTCTTGACTAATTTTTATGACACTTTTCACTTTATGAGGTGGCCTCGGCTAATTCCCCAGTTCTCTTTCTTTTTCATCCATTTTGTTCTTGTTTTTCCGATTTTTCTGCTCCTACTTTATTTACCTTTTGGCTCTTATTGAACACGGGGAACAAATAAACCATATGCATGGAGTACGTACCCCGGGGCCGTAAAGATTTTTATCGCTCGAGGATATGTGTCATAAAATTTCCTAGCTCTCGAGACTATTAAAAACAATAAATGTCAAAACGAAACGGATTTTCCAGTATATGCGTGTACCAAGAGTGCCGACGGTACCATATTCTCAGGGGGAAAAACTGGACAGGGGCCAAAAGGGAAAATAATGGGTTTACTGTAGGTTATGGGGTTGATAAAGTCACTACTCCACGGCGTTGTCTTTGGGTGGGATTTGAAAACAGGAGTGCATAAATATTAAAAAAGGAATCTACTGTATAACCTGAAATGGAATTTTTTTACGGGAACATTTCAAGGGATTTATTTTTATCGTTATGACTTGCTTTCTAAGCCTCTAAAGAACAGGTAAGAATAACTAACTAATTCCTTGGCGAAGTTGGAAGAGCGTAATGCAGGATATTTCGCTCTGCTTTTATGAAAATATTAAAAGAAATGTATATAAATAATACAGTAACTGTCACAACGGAACGACTTCTGTAGTATATGCGTATTTTTAAAGTGTATGTGGCTTTCCCCAGGGAAAAACAAGTCTAGGATAAAGGAAAATGGGTCAATCGAGGGTTATGGGGTTGATAAAGATACTTTTGAGGGCATGTTCTTAGGGAATATGCTAAACCTCGTGGAATGGGATAAATAATTAACTAAATCCTCTATCTTTAATCTAAAAGTAAACTATATTTTACCTTAAATTATTATTTAACATTCACCCACAAGCATTCTTCTTTCATTATTTTCTTTTTCAAATTAAACATGTCTAATCCATTTTGCTCCAACAACTAATCTTTTCTTGTGCCCCTCTTCTACCCAAAGGCCCTAATTCTTTCTCATTTAGAAGAGCCTCGAAATGTGAATTCTTGCTCTATTTTTATGGTTTCCACTTTGTCCTTGTGTCGTACGGCAGGACATTAGGCAGGCAAATCACGTAAATTATGACCGGGGCCACTATAATTCCTTATCGCCGGGACATGATTTCAAATGATAGACTGAGGAGAACACTGGAATGAAGGCATCTATCTCAGTGGCTCGAGGGGAAGATTTTTAGTAGGCGCGACAAGTTTTTTTTTCCACTCGAAGCTTGAGCAAGCAGTAGGAGGAGCCGCGAGGAGGAGGTGGATTGCAATTGGCAACTGGCGCAACGCATAAATTGAGAATTTTTATCTAATCCGCGGCATCTGGGAGACGCGTACATTAGCTGGCACCAGTCTGTCCTGTCCCTGTCCTGTCCCGTCTGGCTTTATACACACTGGGCATCGGGACGGTACAGGACTGGGGTCTTTCTGGTCCGCTTTTCGGATCCAAACCGAGTCTCAGCCGGTCTCTCAGCTTGGCCAAAAAGCAACGAGACTGTGACTGCGACGACGACGACGACGACAATCGACAGGCAATAAATCACCCAAAGTTGCCACAGAAATTTATGTGCAGCAGATTAGGATCGCGAAAAGCGTCATTAGAATAAATTTTCATTGGAAAATGAGCGCCGGGTCCAAAAGCCAAGTGAAGCAAAAGAATTGATGAGAAACGCAGTTCAAGTTGTAATAATTATGAGCTCGAGAATTGGGAAATTCCTCTCTAAGATAAGAAAATTGAGAAATGCCGAAAAGGACTTCGTAATATATGGTTTTTAAGATTATTGACTTGGAAATCAAGGACTTTTAGAAAGAGTTTAATAGGTTTCATAAAGAAAGTTCTTTATTTGTATTCTATATTTTGAGAATTGAGAACTAATTTGAAAAGTTGGACTTTAACTTCCACTAAAAGAAATTAAAATTTGAATTTTAATTATAATATCGATTTTATCTGTGAAGATATCTTATTTCTTTGAGAATTTAAAATATTTCTTGTTATAAAGGTTAAAAGTCAGTAAAGAAATATAGATTTAAAATAAGAACAATTCAAATTTAGCGAGCAGGAACCTTTTTAAGACATTTTCTGTTAAACAACTAACCTAACAATTCTTTCGTAAAAAAAACCTTCCAATTTTTCTAATATTACGAAATTGAGATAATTTATTTGTATTAATTTATTTCATGTCTTAAAACACACAAAGAAGAGTAAAAATATCAAGGTCTTTATTTTTAATTTTCTATATCTAAAACCTATTTTAGAAAATAGAACCATCTGACTTCATCTGACTATCTGACTTCAAAATATCATCTTAAATTCAAGTATAAATTTCTAATTCGAAAATTTCGACTTACCTTTTGCCGTCTTCTTCTTGTTGCCGTCTGCTGATGTTGCTGCCTCCTCTTCTGGTTCCCTTTTTCTAGATTCCACACTCTCCTCCTTATCTCTCTCAGGACATTAATGATTAATCCCAGCGTCGTCTGCGCTCTCCTTTTTTTTATAGCTTTTTCTTGTTGTTGGAATTTGCCGTGCTTTTGTTTTTGTTGTGCGTGTGGCGTTATTGGCGGTA
Source organism: Drosophila truncata (assembly GCA_008042515.1). Taxonomy (NCBI): domain Eukaryota; kingdom Metazoa; phylum Arthropoda; class Insecta; order Diptera; family Drosophilidae; genus Drosophila; species Drosophila truncata. The sequence goes on along the minus strand of VNJQ01005049.1, from coordinate 1,803 downwards.
TAATCCAATAATCCAACCCGAAAGAGCGTGTGCAGTGGGAATTGCAAAAACTAGAGAGACAGCCATACACAAACACCCACACAGCCACACGGATACAGTTTGCCGCTTTGTTTAGTAAATTAAACTTTTCACTTTTCACGCAGCAAAAGGGAAACTGGAAAATGGGCAATTTTCCTACTTTGTTTCTACTTGCGCGCTAGCTTTAAGTTTCGCTTTGGTTTTATGCTGTTTTCCGGCTTTTCTTTTACTTATTTTTTTCAATCGCAAGCAAAGTAACAACACACAGATACAAACACACACACACACTAGCAGGGATAGGTACAAAACAAAAGCAAATGCACGACGCCAACGCCAACAGCAGCAACAACAACACAACGCCGTTGTAGTACACAAAAAATTCCTTTTTCGCTGCGCGTCGCCTCCTTTTACATATGTATACTCTTTATATATGTACTGGCATGTATTTATTTATTTATTTTTTGTTGTATTCCACACAGCAATTCTATTTCTTGCTTCTTTTATTAATGACTTTTTCACCTTTAGGATTTAATTTCTTTTCTCTTTATTTTTATTTTTTGCCGCACTTGATTTTTGAGACTGGGTTTTACCTCTCTGTCGCACTCACCGTTTGATTGGGGGGGAAAACAACAATAACACACACGATCTCGTCAATTGGTCGCGTAATTGTCGACGCTCATTTGGTAAGCATTTGGAGTTTTTCATCCGATTTTCCGCTTACAAAAACACAAAAACTACAACTTCGCGTCCGCACAAAGATTGAACCGTTCCGGGCGCGAGAGAGAGCGAAAAAACACGGCCAATACACGGCAAAAACACGGAAAAAACTGAAGAAAATCCGGCGGAAAACAAAGAGCGACGCTGGCTGGCTTTTCCTTCGACAAATTGAGAGTTTTCCGCGGCGGAGCGGCACAGAGCCAACGTTCTTGCTTGCTTTGTGTTTGTGCTAATGTTTGTTAATGTTTGTGCCACGACTGAGCAGTGGTGTCATTTCCGCTTTTTTCCCGTCAGATCTGGGTTATTTTGAAGCGTGATTGCGGGAAAAATATGAAAACAGCGGGCAGCGGGAATTCTGGCTTTTTGAGCAAATTTACGCAGCTGAAATATTTTAAAAATCAAAAAGAAACAAATCGCTCCAATCCTTGAGTATTTTCGTACTCCTAATATAGATAAAATTGAACGACTGTACAACGACTTAACCCTGGTAGAGTGGGAAAATGTCGATGATACTGTTAAGTTCTGGGCTGAAGTTCTTAAATATCGGGATTCTGGCGGAAACTGCCGTTTTCAGGAATTGGCTTCAGTTGCTCTGCAAATGCGGGTGTTCAGCCAAGTCAATTTAATAAAAACGAAAATTCGAAATAGCATGAGCGTTGAAACGTTAAACGCTATACTGAGTATAAGGTCCATATTTTAATTTATTTGTACCTTCAAATTATAAATTAATTTACTTAAAATTTTAGGTACGGGCTGCGTCGACACAATATGTGCTGTTTTAACTATAATGTACCACCCAGCTGCCTATCTACAATTGAAGACAAGAAATTTTATCCAACTGATGATGATGATAATATTGACGACATCTTAAATATAATATAGATCTTAATTTTTGTACATTATTGTTTTTTTTTTTTTGTTTTCTTTGTAATGATATCCGTTAGAGAATTACCCATATATTTTATGTTAAGTGGAACTGAGGGTTTATTAGTGAATAACATGCAGTACATTGCCTTATAAAAATCAGTTTTTTTCCTAACTTTTTTTCTCTGGTATTCCGCTTTTTTT
>VNJQ01005042.1:95337-175705 GCA_008042515.1 Drosophila truncata | reverse complement strand
GGCCGACTATAAGATATAGCTATAGATATAATAATATAACTGAAAAATCGAAAATTGCCCATCTTTTGTGTTTTTGAAGATAGAAAAGAAAAACTTCGTACATATTATATATTTGGTCAGTTGATCCGACCTACCAAATTTCATAACGATCGGCCGACTATATCTTATAGCTGCCATATAACTGAACGATCGGAAATTACCCGGCCATTTCAGCCTTCTCGTTAAGTCATTTAAATTAGATTGCATATGATTCAATTTGGAAAATATAATTTACAGAATATTCTGCAAGGGTATATAAACTTCGGCTCCGCCCGAAGTTAGCTTTCCTTTCTTGTTTTTTTTTTTTTTTGTTTTAAAGAGCCTCCTCATTTTTTAACACTCATTGCAAGTTCAAGTTTGCCGGATTCAGAGTCGGAGTTGGAGTTTAAATGGGTGATTAGTTAACGGCACGTTCGATTTAAGTGCCCGCGATGGCGATCTTAACTGCATGATCATGTTCGGTACTTGGTACTGAGATTTAAACGTTCAAGTGACAAAAAAAACCAAAAATTAACCAGAAAAAGGTGTTTTTTTAAGACCGAAAAGTTGAGTTTGTTTGATAAATGTGTGATATTACCTTTTAAAAGAATACAGACCTCTTTTTTTTTAAGAATAAATATTATACAAGCTGAGTGCTTGTGGTAAATCCCCATTCTTGTCGTATTAATTATCATAAATTGTCTGCAAACTTTCCACGTAAAAATATGTGTTTTGCAGAGGTCAACAGCATTTTTTAATGTTAATGAATTTATTTGGTAATTAAATATACTTAGGGTAACTTTAAAAGAATTTTCAACAACGCAGTTGTTAAAATAATTCTTATAACATTCACAAAACCTTAAAATTAAATAATAAATTCTAGAACCGCCAAAGTTAAGATTTCTTCTTTAAAAAGCTGTTGTTAGTTTTTACAGCCAACTTAAAAACAATTCCCATGCAATTTTCTAAAGTTTCTTAGAAGTCTTAAGGAAGTCTCACCTAATATATATTTTTTCCATCTCAGAAAAATATTGTTTTTATAGTTTGTTTGACCGATTTTAGCATACATGTTTCTTTAAATTGACGTAGCTGAGAGTGTATTTGCTCGTTAAATTTTTTACGTACCTATTAATATTCAAGATTCAATTCACACCAAATTGCTAACTAGAGAGGGCATCGTTATATCGTTATGGCTCAGATCAGAATCTACTACTACGATTCCCTGCACTTCGAACCGGGCCAAGCCCTCGACACTGTTGGCCCTTTAATGAGTTTTATGTCAAACCTTTCAGTTTGTTTATTAGACACTTGGGCACGGAATCTTGGGCTCGGATTTGTCTGGATATAGCAGCTATCAGCTATACCCAACGTGGGCCGGAATTAAATATAAACTTTGAACCTGAAACAAACATTTTTCGTTGTTTTTTATTGTGCGACAAGGGTGTGACCAGAACGAAACACCATTCATCCTTAACATTGAGAGTTGATTCACCTGTTGGTTTAACGAAAACGAAAACAGGTCTCGAGTGTCAGGCCCCGGAGACGTAACCTAGCCCAAAAAATCCAGCCGAGATCGAGAAGATCAAACGGAATCTCTCATTGCCAAGCAAATCGGAAATCAGACAGCACGAGCCAGACTCATGAAATATGACCTAGCCGAAAACAATATACTGGCGACCCCAAAATTATTGCCAAAATATGACGTGAAGTGCAGAAATAGTTGTTGTTATTTTTTTTTTTATTTTACATATCCATTAATTCAATTACTCACAGCCATTTATAGTGACTGCGGTAAGCGGTAAGCGGACTTACAAAATATTCAACTTGGGCTCTCCAAGGGCCATAATTCACAGACGACTGGCCTAGAAGCCCGAGGAGTTGGCCCAACAACGGAACGGCATGCTTGTTGGCCAACTTTATATATATTTGTTTCTTTCAATTGCCGCCTGAAGGACAACATTGGCCCTGCAGGCCCAGAATGCGCCGCAGTCAACGAGCACACACACACACACACACAAATCTCTTTCTTAACGCGGCCAAGAAAACGAAAAGTTTTTCCCCTAGCCGTGCCGTTATATGGAAGCGTTGAAATGGAAATAATTACCCGCAGACTTTATGTTTTAATTTGTGGAAAATGCTTTGCATTTTCTTGAGGATTTCTCATTTCAGTTGGGGATTAATTGTGGATTGATTGCAAGTGAAATTGCTAAAGAAAAAATAATAATTAAAGTAATATGCTTAGTGGGAAATTGTTTTCTTCTGTGAAAATACTAATTTATATTTATTCATCTTTTAAATTGAATTTAATTGATTAGAATTTTGTAAAATACGGTTCATATGACCAGGAATGTTGTTTTTATATAGCAAATTAATAAAAGTGATGTGTTTTTTAGATTGTTTGTGTACTTAAAAGGTTGTATCACACCTTAAAAATATTTATTTGAATTTTCTTGTATAGCAATCTACTTTATTATAATCTTTTTAATGATTTGAGTTTAAAACCAAAGTTTACAATATATATTTAATGTCCTAACATGGCACTGTTAGCCACATAATGAGTTTATGTTAAGAATTAAGTCCAAGTTGGCATACTTTTAGGCAGCCATCATTAAAATTGTAAGAAGCTATATCTCTTAATTTCTTTACATAAAAATATCTTACCAAAGAAAGCAAAATATTATTTAATTTAATTATTATACTGACGTGTGCTAACTTAACAAATCAATTACATAATAAAAACTAGTTTCAGACAAGTTCTTGAACTTATTAATCTTCGACATTGAAAAATCCGCCCCTTTATCGACTGGGGCGTTGCCTAATGTAATTTTGCTCTACAAGGCTTAACGAGATTTTCCACTGCTTAAGCTTAACTTTGAATTAAATTTCTCCCTTATAATTAACTTGGGACTTCCATAGCAATTACCAATTACTGTCAAGGGTACTGAGCTTGGCAGTGGACCTAGTTTGGCTGTAATATCGTTAATTTCTTGGGGGAATTTACTGGCACAAGCGCCTCTTCATAATTGATCCAACTGTAAACTACTAACAAATGGTCTTAAAATTAAACATTTCCAACATTAATTATTATTAAAACGGGTTTTATGACGTCAGGCAATGGCACTATAAAGTGAGATTGCAATGTGCGAGGCAGGCACCAAAAACATTAACCCATAACTTCAGGTCGTCGGGGTTTTCTGACCTCGATTCCACTTACGTGAAGGGTCAACAAATTGCGGCAAAGCTCGTTATATTTATTGCACTTTTTGTGTTTTTTTTGTTGTTGTTTTATTTATCGGCGCAGCACTCAATCAATTGTCATTCAGTTTGATCGATATATATGCACTTCACTCACCCATGGCAGGTCCTTGCCAGCGATGCTGATGATTACCTCTTCCATTGTCAGCTTTTTAATTATGCTGCGTTTGTTGTTACCTTATTATGCAATAGTTTTTTTCCATTAATTTGCTCGTAGCACTTAATTAACTCTGCTCTTTGTATTTTTTAAGAACCTTTTTTGCTGGCTGTCCACGCACAAAACCTCGAAGACGACTGAGTGACGTGCTACGGCCCTTGGTTCACTCAAATTCAGATTTCTTTTTGCAAAAAACAGGTGCGGAGTGATTTTGAAAATTTAAGTTAATAATAAACATTCTTAAGGTACACAAAGGTGCTTGATAAATAGAGTCTCTAACTACTGTACCTGTATTTATTTAAACTAGTTTATATTTATTTCTCGTTTTTAAACATTTTTTACAGGGACATATTCCGTATTTATTATCATAATTTGTCACTCAAAACACCAAAGTCCGGCCCTGATTCTTGAAGACCATTTAATAAGACTTAATTGAACTGTGCGGCTGACCTGCTGGCTTGCGTAAACCAGCACATATAGCTCCATATAAGGCAGCATACCAGGCATTAATGCGTGGAGAAAGAGAGCACTCTGAATTCTATTCCGTCTTTCATGTATCTAGTTTTTTGTGTGACCTTTTTGGACAGCCTCAACCCAACAAGAATGATATAATTTAATTTGTGTGGCGATTCCAACCTACCTCAAACTGAGCAAACATGAAAATAAATATGATTCTCTTCTAATTACAGAAACTTCAACCCTTCGGCTGCAAATGTCAATCAAATGAGAAGGCAAATAAAAACTGTGAAATTATTTTGCATAAATGTAAATATTAATTTCTCAGTTTGCCTATGCAAACAGCAAGCTGGTAAAAAGAAGAAACAAAAATAAATGAAAATTAAATTGTGCAATCAAAAATTGTGATGAGCGGAGCAGTGAAAAAACCGAAATGCCAAAGCCTGGCAAATGCAGGAACTTTGTTTGACGCACCTCGTCCGGCATGGTTCGGTCAGAAACAGATGCCAAATGTCCATCAGAAATGCAACCAATGGATTTGCTAAAAAGTACACCAGGTGCTGACCACCATGGTTTTGGGTTTTTGCGAGCTCGGATCGGGAGGAAAGCGGAGAACTCTCCGGATTCCGGATTCCGGATTAATTAAAAATGTTGCGCCTCCGGCCGCAGGCCTTCACTCAACGACTGGCTTCAACTGCACTGGCAGCCAAGTTAATTGAATTGGCTACTGGTTATATCTGGCTTCATTTCTTCAATTAGAACTCAGTTTGGGAATGGCTTAAAGAAGGGAATTTCTCAGCTTTCATAAATAATCATTTCATATTTCCCTAAGCACGTGACCAAGACGAATTTTATTTTCATTATCCAATTGCTGCTTCCCATTGATAATCCCCCATGCGATCTGAATAAATCGGGGTCACCCTTTCACTAATTTAGCACCGTGTCGGCGGGCATCCCTTTGTCCTTGCCTTGATTTTTATTTCTGTGTCCTGTGTGGTGGTGGTTTTAATTTCCAGCCTTTTGCATACATTTCAGCGCAATCTGTTGCCTAACTAGGCGTTACATTGATGCTACTTTCCGGGGGTTACGACTTCCACTTTGAGGGGCGAATATGAAAGCTGCCGCGGCGTCAGCTGGCGCAACGCTCTAATTAGTCCTGACAACTTGTTACGAGATCATGCGAATCGAAGGCTCAGGTCCCGCCAAACTGGGTGACAGATGAGAGGAGAAATAAAATAAGTTTTGGCAGAGAATATGAGCAGGTTATTGTATGGGGTAAAAGTTATTCGGGGATTAACGTTTGAGGGCAATAAAGGGAGATTAATTTCGAAGAGTTAAGCGGGTAATTGAAAGACAGATTGAGAAAATAAATGCGGATAAAATAAATTAAATTAAATTAGAGTGTGAGGACCAATAAATTAATATGTAGTTTTTAATATTATTATTTTTTTAGCGTTCAGGAGGGCTTTCTGGATGATTATTTATTTTTGCTAAAGAAAACGTCATTTTTAAATAAACCAAATCAATTTCCCATACTTATTAAAAGGTATATTGCAAAAATTGTTATAAAAAATTAGAAATAAAAAATAAAGTCCATTTGGGAATATTAAAAAATCATTAAGAAAAATATATATAATTTTTAATAGATTTACAGAAAGGTTTTCCGTAAATTAAAAATATTTTAAATATAAATCCAAGATTTAACTCTTTTTCAAGCTAATTTTCACTTGAATGGCTTAACTTACACAGCAGATCCTTCGAGACAAACTCTTTTCTTTATGAATACTTCTCGCGACATCTATAAATTTCCTTTTGACTAATTACTCCCATTGCCATATAAATTCCCAACTTACTTCCGCCTGGCTGAGCCCACACACACCTTGAATCGAGATTTCAGTGCCCGCAGAGAGTCACATAACTCAGGGAATACACAGGGAGACATACAAATTAATTAAAGGACCTTCTTATGCCTCGTCGAGTCAAGTAGCGGTCCCTTTTTCCGGCTTTCACACGTTTGTAGGAAACCGCTCCTACTCGTCCTTTTTATTTCTCCTCCTTGGCCGCAGCGTCAAGTGATGGACCTTTTTCAGGGAGCAGCAATAGCAACCCTCCTCGAGTCCTGTGGGCTTGCTTCTGTTATTATTGTTTCGAGCTGTCAAATTTCGTTGTATTCTGATATCCCTTGTGCCTCCTGTGCGCCTCCTTTGGCCTTTTTGCAATTTCGTGTAATTTTATTAATCACAACAACACATTTGTTGCCTGCTACCCTTTTTCTTTGTGTCGTACTCTGCCGCTGTTATCCTTTTCATTTCTGGGTCTGTGGGCCTGTGTGTCCTGTCATTTAGTTTTGACTAATTATGCAATTTGTATGCAATAAAAAATATTAATTGCCTTCACCCGTCCCGTTGTCCTTCGTTGTCTTTGGTTTGGAAAATTATGCAACTCTGCAGCGTTGTTTGTTGGTGTTTGCCTTTAAAGCTTTGTTTATTTATATTCTGCTGAAGCGATTCCCGGTAGTGGGGCAGTGGGGAAGTCCAGTCCATGGAAAACCATTGGGGGGAAAGGTTCTCAGCCAGGGCTATGCGAATTTTCCAGTTGGCTTAATCGGCGCCCCCATGCGTACATCAAAAATCAACGAAGTTCATCTGCAAAAAAGTAAAAAAAAACAGTATTCCAAAAAAAAATTAATGCAAAAATATTTTTCTTTTGGTCTACCATCAAAAAGTGGGCAGGGCACTTCATCAGAGGTCAGAGAACTGCAATGGCAAAAAACAAATGTGAAAGGATAAAAAATTATGAAAAATAATAGCGCTTAAAGTTGGGGAATTTATTTAAGCAGCGATTCTTTAAATGAATATATATTTAAAAGAGAAATGTTTAACTGAGCCTTAGAAATTTATTTAAGACTAACATAAAATTACAATAAGAAAGGTAACTCTTGATTTTATTCCCTTTAAAATCAGCGTAATTAATCATTTTACAATTAATTTTTATTAGCTTTTTAGGGAATAAGATATTTGTATAATCTATCCCAATTAGGCTCTCTCACGTATACTTAACTAGCTGCTATTAACAACCACTCCACCACGACTCAACGACACACTCTCCGACCGCTTTGTCCAAACACAAATAATATAATAAACGGGCCGCCGCAAAACCGCAACTACCAACCAACCGCACACTCACACACACACACACTCGACAAAAACAACCATTAAATGTGTAAATTTCATAAATTAACCAATAAAGTTGGCAATTATTTCCATACAATCACGGATGGGGCAAAAAAACGTAGCGATGTGCAATCAAATTAAGTGAAATAAAGTAATAAAATGAATGAAATGCAAAATATTTTCATAAACTGAACTTCAGTTCATTCGGCAATGAAAACTTTCCGCCCAAAGCCAAATAAAAATGAAAATAAAAATAAAAATAAAAAACGGGGAGTAGCGAAAAACTTGGCAACTAAAAAACGTTTCATTCGAATTACTTCCTTCGCGACTTCGCTGAAGGACTTCCGCCGTCTAGTCCAAGTTCAAGTTGAACTTCACGAAAGGGACCAAGGGAGAGAAGCCAGAGCATAAAACAATCGTTTTGTAATAAAGATGAAAATTTTATTAAAAGATGTCGGAAACAGATGTCGCCGCCCAGTGCCGAGAACGAGAACGAACTCCGATCCCCGGGAAAAAACCCACCCATTGGGCAGCAAAAGCCAAGCCCCAAGCCAAGCCCACACACTTTATAATCTTTTATCGCATTTTTTCTACTTGGCTGACACAACAAGCGTATTTATGCGACTGTTAACGTTATGAAAAGCCCATAATTTCCCAGCCACCCCATCACAGAGAGCTGCTCAGTTCCCCCCATCCTAGCTGCCCGGCGAATATAATAAAAATAATAAACGTTGTCCTGAAAATCGATGGCAAACAGAATTCGCATTCATTTCATGGCTGCGAGTACGCCAGCAAAGTGGGCGGTGGCAGCAGCTGATATCGACAGTTAACTTGGCCGGAATGCTTTTTCTATATCGTCGTCCTTCGCATCGAGTGTCGTGTATAAATGTTTGCGCTTTATTATATTGCCACCGAGCCAGTCAGGCAGTCAGCCAGCCAGCCAGCCAGCTATAAAGCCACCCACGAATCCACTCAACCACGCATTTATCCCCGCCCATCTTGCAGCATCTTGTGACATTTTACCCATTTTTTTTCCTCTCTTTTCTGGGCCCTGCAGACGACGATACACGATAATGATATCCATATAATGATGCGGCTGTCAACGGCATTCGATTCCGCACACACATTCTTCCCCATGAAGTTGTTTACTCGAGCTGGAGCTGGAGCTGGAGCTGGAGTGGCATCTGGCATGTGGCACTCTTTGAATTTTTGGCCAACTGAATTTACCTGCAAGGGTATTCCGGCGCACAACTGGGTTCAAAAAGGAAGTTAACTGGAACTTGTCATGACTCATGAGCTTTGCTCTTTGATTTCTAAATTGAAAAGCAGAAGTAACAAGCCTTGGTATTATCATAAGTAACGGCATCATCTGTTTGTGAAGAGAGATCAATAATAAGTTCTTGAAAGAGATTTTTAGATTGCATAAAAATGTGTGTAAAGGGGAGATTATTTAGGTTTAATTTTGATACAAGAAGCTGATATATTTTGGTAGGTTTTACTCATAACTCATGTGTGAGGATCTGGATAGGAAGTCGTATAAGTAATTATACCAATTCTTTTTTTTTTATTTGATAGTTTGAGTTAAAACAAGAGAAGATTTTAACCTAAACTTCCCTAAGATATTTCTCTCCTTAAATGTATATTTTCAATACAAAATTTAAAACATTTTCAATGCATTTATCAATAGATATCCACTTTATATAAATTAAATTAAATAATCGAAGTTTCTTTTGATGTGCAACTAAAATATTGTCTTTTTGTATTACTTTTACTATAATCTATTTTTGAAAATCCACTGTATAAGCCAACCAATCAAAAACATCAATCAAATTACAAAGATCACTTCACAAGGACTTTGATCTCTGGAGCTCAAAGGTTTTTTCACCAGATTTTTGTCAATGCATTATGATTCCCTTCTCCACATCACACAGCCATTATCTACAATGTCAAGCTCCTCAAGCTGAAAGAGAAAAGGACCCACAAAGCCCAGCCAAAAAGCCAAACGTTAACAGCACAATAATCCCCCAACATGCAGAGCCAAACAACATCATTTACATATTTCCAATTCGGCAAACAAATTAAAAAAATAAAAACGAAACGCAAAATATAAACTCAGACCATGGCAACACTCTGTGAAAAACAATTAAAAGTTTGTCTTCAACACCTACCCGTTGCTCGCTCCAACCTAGGCAAGATATATACATATATATTTATCTATATATATGTATATATGATGGGGGTTTCCCAACAAAAGCCTGTTTTGGTGACCCCTTTCATTTGTCAAAAAGCAGCGCCATGACAATGGCAGATGGAACCAAGAACGGAAGCTCGGGAAATCTGGGAAGGGGGGAAATCGGGGACAAAAAACTGCTGCACATTCAACCCACTTATCAAATAATTGTCCTCATATTATGGCAACTACAAAAAGAGATGGAGATAGCGACTCGAAATGCAGAGAGCCATTTCTCCATTTTCTATTTTTCATTTTCCATTTTCCCCATTTAGCTGGCGACAAAGCAAGACCCCTGCCCCATTCCCCCCAAAGAAATTGCGGAAAATGGAAAATACTCAGCAGCTTAAGCCATGTGTCGGTGCCAAATAAAAATGTAAGGACTCTTCAGAGCACACACAGACACTGGCACACAGTGAAAGCGGAATCCTTTGCATAAATGATGATGGCATGATGAGAACTTTTAATCATTATTATCACATATTTATACGCTTATATGAGCATGTTTTATGTACTCGCTGCCAGCAGAAGAAGCAGCGAATCCTTCGACGAGGGGTTTGAGGAGGGTTGGTAGATCCTGGGGTAATCCTTTGAGGCGTGCTTCATATGAAAGCAAAAAGCCACAAATGGCAGCGCAAAACAATCGCAATTGGAGACGGAGGGGGGTGAGAGACGAGGACCAGGACGACGAGCTTTTGTTATCCTTGTGCTCGCACTTCTTCCCTTTGTGGAGAGCACTTCTGCTCCTTTCAGATCCTGATGATGGCTTTCCAATTCGAGTAAGGCCACGCCCTCCCAAGCCACAAGGGTTGCTCTTCGCTCTCGCTCTCGCACTGTCTCTATGTGTGTGTGTGTGCGTGTTGTAGTCCTGGCACAATAGAGGCCAAAAGGACATACACATCCTAGCTCCTAGATGGGGGGGAATTGCTAAGCTTACATAACCGCGCTGCTCGCCATTTTCGCATTTACTTGGCTTCCGACCCCAAAAAGTAAATAAGTCATCATTGTCGATAAACTCGATTGTCGTCATCAACGGCGACGAGGACAACTAATTTGCGGTCATAATAAAAGTTAATCTACTGACTCCTTGGCTCTTTGCCCCAGGATTTTCTCATTTCTTCTGATTTTTTCTGCCTTTCTAAGTTTCGTTGGTGCCTGCAACAAATTGCGCGGACAAATTCAAAAGTTGATGGGTATGTGGGGTGGCGAGTTGGCGTCCAGTTCAAATTATGCTGCACACATTTCCATGAATTTTGTATAATCAAGTTTTTCTATTAAAATATATGATGCTAATTTATGTACACTGTCACAAAAGGGGGTTTAAGTTTTCAAAATATTTAATATTTGAGAATTTTTAAAATTTAACAAGTTTTGTGGAGTAAATTTCGTAGGATTGCATCAAAGAAGTTTTTTATTTAAAGATTAAATACATATTTAAAACGACAACAGAGTTAAATATTTATTTACCATTTGTTTTTAAAGTTTTCAATTGTTTAAAACAAATGAAAGGCATAAGAATGTTGTTCGGATCGAGAAGTTTATAAAACAAAAAACCTGTCGTGATGAAGTAAAGCCTTTTTCAGATTGGTGATCAGCCAAATGGAATTTTTATATTAAAATAAATAAGTTTAGTGATAGATTTTCTATACAATTTAATTCAACGTAAACTATTTAAACTCCATTATATATATTTCTTAATATTATAGTAATAATATAATTGAATAATCCTTTCTTTGCCCCACTGTTCCACACTGTGGAATATAGCTGCTGAAATCTAATAAGAACGAAAGGATATTTGCGAGTTCAAGGCAGCGAGTGGCAAAGGCAACGGCAACAAAACAAGAAAATTAAATTTTTATTGTTTTCACACAAATAAAATCAAATAAAAAGCGAACAACAATGGGGAGCAGGCAAAGGCTAAACAGGACACTCGTACAACAAGACAGAGAGAGAGAGAGAGAGAGAGCGAGAGCAAGAGCCAGAGCGAGAGAGTGGTATATATAAGGACGAAAATCACGTGCCGCCACATAAACGAAGGCTACTGGGCAGGAGAAACGGACCAACCACCGAAGAGCAACCCTCGATAGCAGAATCCTGGTTTCGGATGCTGCGCCTGCCAGGATAGCAAACCAAGGCCCGTTCAGTTCGAATTGAGCACTCGACGCGAACAGCGGGCAATCCGGAATAAATCCTGGCAAAAAATACGTCACGGAAAATATAGAGAGTTCGGCAAAAATACGGCAAATACGTTATGTCTACGGCTTTTCTCGTGGACAGTCTCCTGCACGCCCAGCAGACCTTCACGGAGAGCCAGCTGAAGTCCAGCCTAAGCGAGATGCTCCTGTCGCGTCGGGAACGTGAACGAGAAAGGGATCCCGTGGATCCAACGGAGACCACCGCCGCCTCCTGCGTCGAGGAGCGTCCGATTAGGAGCTGCAGCTGCTCGAAGCGCGGCTACAAGTGTGATAAGTGCCGCGAAATCCGGGCCGAGAGTGTTGACAGCATCGAGGAGATGGACGAGGATGAGGACTCATCCGCGGATGAAATTGTAGCCGACATAGGCAGCGTCGGTGATGAGGAGCCGCATATGGATCTAGACGAAGAACTGGAGCTAGAGGATGACTTGGCCGAGGTGGACGAGCCCGCGGCAATCAAATTGCCCAAGGTAGAGCCCAAGGAACCGAGCAGCCCGACGGTGGGCACCACCATTCTCAAGGATAGCAACAGCAAGCCCATACTCAAGTTCAGTGTCAGCGCGATTCTGGGGGATACCCGTGAAGGTGTGCGGGTCAGGAATGGTAAGTTTTTCGTTTTTGGGTCATAATTTAGTTGAAAAATTTTGGTTTAAGGATGAGTTTTAACAACTTACTTAAATATATTTAAAAGTTTCCTAAAGTAAACTTATTTTTTGCGTATAAAAGTTGAACATATTGACAGAAAACATTCTTATAAATTTTTATTAAATGTGTCAAGAGATTAATATTTTACTTTGTATATCCTTACCTTATTCTAGTTCCCAAGTGGCAACCAAAAGATTATTTATTCCCTGAGATAGAGCATCCTCCAATTAGGTTCCTTGCCTTGGGCTGCTCTCAAAGAAATACAATTAAAAAGGCTTGGCAATTAATTTGCCGTGGCTAATGCCGAACATAAACAAAACATACATACAATTGCAATATGAAAAGCCAAAAGAATAACAATCTGGCTGAAAACTTTCCTTACTTCGTAGTTCGTAGTACATTGCCTTCGTTTTTTACGCCGTGATTTTATTGTCTGTGGCCTAAGCCCTCGGGGCGTTGCTCCGCTGAGCCTCGCAGGCTGTAAAAACACAACCAGACCTAATCATGTTTAAATTATTGAGCTGAGCCCCGTAAGCAACAAAGCCGCATAACCAGTTCGGACTTCCGTAGGGATTTGAATAGATATAACCACCGATCCAATGCGATCCGATGCGATCCTCGGCCGCGTGCTACAACGGGGGATGAGGATGAGGATGAGGTTGAGAATGAGCAATGTGCGGCTTCCTCTCTGGGGTGTGTGTGGGACACAGAAAAACAAAAAGAAGGCGGAACCAATTGGCCATCAGTCAATGTAACAGCTTTGCCTTGGCCTTCTTTTTTTTTAGCATTTGAATGAAGTCCTTTGCTTTGTTCGCCGCGGCTAGTTTCGGGATTGTGGGATTTTAATTGTCATGTGATTATCGCAACGCGGCTTACTTTTTTCATATTAATGAGTGGGCCGGTCATTCTGATTTTCTTCATTTTATGGCTATTTTTTATGAGGTTTTATTGGCAATATTTTGGGGTTAAATCAATGCAGTTATGGGTTTAGTTTTTTTATGGGCAAAGCGTGGCAAAAAAAAAGGTTAATGGAATTCAAGAATTTATGACTAAAAGGGAGTTTGGGATAATAACTAAAATGAGGATATTTAATAGAAAAATTGGAGGCATTTGTAACCTATGATTTGGTAGAATTTAAATACATAATAACCTTGGATCAGACTACCAAAAACTAGACTTAATATCCTTAATTAATAGTCTGCCTTAATGAAATTAAAGTCAGTTTTAAATAAACTCGGAACTCCTTTAAAGTTTCTTGATAGTTTACTATAAAATTAAAAAAATTCATTTTACTATCATAATTTATATGATATATTTCCCTCAATCGATAACTATTTACTATCCTAATGACTTTTCCCCAAAACTTCCAAACTAATTGCCATCGTATCCCAATCAATGATCCACTTGGGGGGAATTTCACAGAGTCAAAACGGAAATTGCTTTTTGCTTGGAAGTAAGCCAGCCACAAAATGAACTTTTTGCAGTTGCCATAAACCAAAAAGGGGCCAAAAAGTTGCCCGCGACACAGATGCAGATACAGAAAACAGTCGGCAAACCGCGCGACAAACAAACAAAACAAACAAAGGCGAACAATTATAACTTAATTTGTGCGCTCATTAGGAGCACATGTGCCACATCATTCGCAAACACAAACACCCAAGGATCCAACATCGGGTATCCATATAGAAATGGAAATTTTTGGGGGAGCCACAGCCGCTGTTGGCCACAGGAGTCAACGCGCACACACACAAAACTGCCGAAACTAAAGAGGCGTTAATACGTTAATTGTTTCGGTTCTCTAATCGAATTAAAATCATATCCCGAATATCCTGCAGCGCCTGTCAGGATGTCAGCAGAGAGAGAGAGGGAGACACAAGATGGTGACTGGCAATGGCTGCCTTTTTTGGGGGTGTTTAATTAGAAAATTAAATGCAGCCAAATGGAGCCACCCCCATTATCCTGATATCCTTGATACATATATATATATACGCTCACATCCGCCTGCCTGCGCTTCAAAGGCGCCAAAACTTGGCTCTCAAGGTGCGAGTGTGCGTCGAGTCCTTTATCCTGGCGCTTGTGTTGTTTGGCTTAATTATGCCAACTTCACACTGACACTTCAAAGCAGATTTCACAACCCATTGTCTGCCCGTGTCTGTGTCGAGGGGGGAGGGTTTCCTGTCTGGGAAACTGCCAAGACAGCACATAACACGCTCCAAGGATTCTGAACTCCTGCTTTGAGAAGCTGTGTGGAGCCCCTGCCACAAAGGCATTGGCAGATTGTTTCCAAGCCTGACAATTTGACACTTCAAAGTGATGTTGGTTTGCGGGAATTATATTAATTGGTTAAAGGAATATTATTAATTGACATAATTGCAAATCAAAAGATTCTATCAAGAATTATAGAAAGAGACTTTCAATCACTTAAAGTGGTTAACTAGTAATTAGTTTTAGATTTTAAATAGGGAACCTTAAAGTCATTACAATATGTTAATGATTTCCAATTTGTTTGCTTTTGTTTTATGAAGAGTTTAGCTCTTTGACATTTTAAAATATTAAGAAATATTTAATATTTAAGAACTAGTTTTCCCTCAGCCTTCTTTTAGGTAAAACAATTTTTTTAAACATACTTTTGGGGCTGCTAACAATTAAAGCTAACTGCTATTAAGGCTCTCTTACTCTTAACGGTTCTCTAATGGATTTAACCACTCCTCTCTGCCACTAACCGATTTTACAGAATTCATGCAACCGCAGCATATATGGCCTTATCTACAACAAAACTTCATGCAGCAGCACACACATCAGTATCACCAACACCATCAGCAGCAGCAGCAGCAGCAGCATCCACAGCATCCCCATCAGCAGCAGCACCAACAGTTGCCAGTGCCAGGACATCCAGGACATCCAGGGCATCCGCATCACCATCATCACCAGCATCACCATCACCATCCGGGGGCGGGGCACGCCCACTTTCCGCATCCCGCATTTCTAACGCATCAACTGCCGCCACATCAGCAACAACAACAACAGCAACAGCAGCAGCAGCAGCAGCATCCCGGCAATAGTTGTCAGCCACAAACCGCATCCTCGTCGTCGTCACCTGGCAGCACAATTAGTGATAGCGACAACAATCACAGTGGCCCCAATCCCACTGCCAACTCTGGCCAGGATGGGCGACCGCACGAAATGGGATCTGCGGACGAGGACAATGCCAATCGAAGATTAACGCAAGACAAGCAGCAGCAGCAGCAGCACCAGATGCTGGGATCAGCCGGAGGAGGAGGAGGAGGAGGTGGTGGTGGCCATCCTACGCCGCCGCCACCGCCTCCTCCGCCGGTGATTGCCAAGCCCATGCCCAGCAGACCCACACCCTTCCTGCCGCACACCCTAAACCACCCGCACCTCCACTCGCTGCTGGCGCACTGCCGGAATCCCTACATGAGTGGTAAGAGGAGTTTCCCATTAGCTGGAGTTGGATATGTGACGTTTCTGTACTTAAAATAAAATTTATTTAAATTGCAAAGCAAATTTGGGAAAGATATCTTTGAAAATAAGTTATCTTCCTTAAAAATTTGAACAAATTGTTCTTAAAATAATCTGTTAAAGGGACTGATCTTCTAAAATTATCCAAATTATTTTTATACCTTGAAATCCCATAAAAAAACATAATTTTACCATACTTGGCTTTTATTTCCAAGTGTACTGCTCCCTAATTGCTGTCCGAATGTGATGACGACACATCCCCAACTTCCGATTAGATGGCCCTCCCGCTGTGCCCATTAACAAGTGTTTTGGTCTAATGCATTTCCTCAACCCCTCACTTTTTCCCCAATTGCAGTCGGCGCCCAAGTGTTTCCCCTGCCCCCAGGACAGGGCTTTCCCTGGGCCCATTCGACGCGTGGCAAGCCTCGACGTGGAATGATGCGACGTGCCGTCTTCTCAGGTGCGTAGAATGGGAAGTTTGCCCTCTGGAAAGGGGAGACTGATTTAGAGATTACTGTTGCCACTTGCAGATTCGCAGAGGAAGGGTCTGGAGAAGCGATTCCAGCAGCAGAAGTACATTAGCAAGCCGGATCGCAAGAAGTTAGCCGAGCGACTGGGTCTCAAAGACTCTCAGGTGAGTTTCGGTTTCTTTTATTTCATTTTAAGTTGCATATACTATAGCTGTAGCTGCCTTTGTTTGGCTTCGATACTTTCGATTCATGTGTGAGTCATGCTTATTGCGAAATTGAATTAGCAATGTTTTATATATGAGCTGGTGGTAGGAATAATCACACTGGGGGCATAGCTCAGGGGTAGAGCATTCGACTGCAGATCGACAGGTCCCCGGTTCAAATCCGGGTGCCCCCTTTATTTTGTAAATAATAAGCTTGCTTATATTTATTAATATATATTTGTTATTTTTATAACATATATATCATTCGATTTAAGTAAAATTTTAATCAATATTTTGCAATACCAAGATTTCGCAACATGTTTTAATGTTGCATCATCTTGTACGATTTGATTTATGTCTCAGTGTTTTTTATTAAAATAATAAAACGATTATTTTAATAGGGAATGTCGTTAGGATTTTCTTAAAATTTATAATTTTTGAATATTTTTCAAGCTGCAAAAAATCTTTGTATGGCTTAGAAGTACTTGCATTCCCTTTTCACCCATTTAATTTCCTTCCAATATTAACTTATTTTTCCCACTAAAAACCCTTCTATTTTACGCTAAAACCCCCAAAAAGCTCCCCACAACTTGGCCCTAAAAAAACACCAAATTAGCATTTCTAAACGCATTTCACAAAACAACAAACTTTACCCACTAAACTCTCTAAATTTCGGTGTAAGCAATCCATAAACAATCTGCTCTCGAGACAAACAAAATAAAATCAATAAGCATAATAAGCCCGAAATGAAGCCATTATAAAATTATATATATGAAAACCGCTTATGAAAATTCAGTTTGGCGAACTTTTCGCATCAGCTTTAATAAGTAAGCAGACAACAAAAGGGACGACGACGACGACGAGGACGAGGACGTTGGAAAAGGAAAGACCGAAACAAAAAGCGGGCAAAACTCCGCCCAGGAAAGCTCTCTGGCAATGGCTGCGCACGGGAAAATGGCAGAAAAGCCAAAAAATGGGAGGGCGGTCTCTCCTTGAAATGCGCAGTCGCTTTCTTATACATATATCCCCCAGATATATATGGCGGATATATGTACACCACGGCTCCGAGGTCGAGGTATAATGAAATTATAACGAGCCATAAGAAATTCATGTCGCCTGAGACGCAGACAGCTTTCATTGATTGCGGAGCTACAGGCATCGACCAGGTCCCTTTTTGAGTCATGCAATAATTAAATTAATTTTTGTAAAACTCTGACAATACTTATAACAAAAAAAAAACAGGGAAAACAGAGTGCTGGGACAGAGGGAAAACCTTTTCTTTTTTTTGTGCAGACATTTTCACATGGCTGCGAATATTTGCGTGGCCAATTTGGTCTTGTCAAAATGTAATCGATCACAACTCAATCAGGCCCCGGCAGTTGTCACCACCAACCGGAGCCATCCCTTGAATAGGTCGGCATATAATCCCGAATGCCTATGATGATGCTGATGACTGACAATGTCATGCCAAATTAGTGCAGCTCCTTTTTTGCCCTAGCATATGATTCATAAGAATTTCATAATTGCACAATATAAGCGTGTCCAGTTTGCATTCGAAACATGAATTCATCAACTCATTGCATAAGTCACGCCCCTTTTTTTAGGAACCCATTTAGAACGATCGATCATTTACAGCCTAATGATCTTATAATGCCCGCGTCTGGAAAGTATATACTATATATATAATATAATGCCAGCGACCGTATTTCAAACGTAAAAGTGTAACTGATGTCTAGAGCTAAAAATTGTGTAAGATCCGTGAGCTACAATTGTTTGGTATTTTTATTTATTACACATAGTAAATTATTTGCGCGGTGACTAGAGACTTAGTTAAATGCTGTAACTGCTGAAGATTTATGGTGTTTACTTAAGTCGAAATAAATCAGAGAATATTATTGCTAGGGTCACGAATAGAGAGATTACTTTGAGGCATGTTTTACCAAATATAATATATAATATAATATATTAAATAATTCATTGAAGCGTAATTGAAGCTTAAAACTTTGCTTTTGTTTTAACAATTACCTTAAGACTTGAAGCATTTTTGCTTAAAATTAGCAACTCCAATTCAAGTTCATTCAATGACCATTCAAAAACCATTCAAAGTTATATCCTCGTGCAACTTCAACTATTATTTTATGATTATTGCCCTCAGCTTAGCTATAAATCCTAGGATATAGAGGAGAAACTTCTAAAGCATTCATCAAATGCAGTTTGTCAAAGTGTGAAAATGGAAAATGTCGAAGGCACGGGAAAAACAAAAGACCAAGAGGGAAACCCAACACAGAAAAAAAACAAACAGAAGCTAAAAGAAAGCTCGTTTGGCGACCGTGGCAAAAAATGTGCAAAAATGTCAGAAAAATTCGCAATCAAATCGCAGCGGGTGTCCAGCTTGCGGTGGCTCTGGACCCTGGAAGCTCCTGGACAGAGGATATGGGTTGAGGGACAAAAGGACAAAGGACAAGGGACTCGGACAGGGACACATACACCCAAAGTGTTGGCCAGCCGGCGGCGATGGTAGCTCCATTAACGAGCGCCACATATATAGAGAGTGGGGGATGTGCAGGATTGAGGTCCTTGGGTACGTAGTTTGGGTGATGAACGAGTGCGGATATTCACACTCGAGTGTCACAGGTTGAGTGGGTGTGTGTGTGTGAGCGCGAGTGAGTGAGTGTTGGGTGTGAGTGTGAGTGGCTTGCATTGCGCCTAGCTGTATGCAACATGATTTAAGAGCCTGCCTGCCGCCTCCTTCGTTTTGCTGCACTTTTTGCGGCTCGCTTGTTGTTGTTCATTTTGCTGCACAGTTCGCGTCATAAATATAGCCGCACACTGCACTGGCCGCCTGCAATTTCGAGTATCGAGAGCATTGGCTGGGGGGCTTTTGGCCATTGTCCAGAGGGAATTTTGTGTCGCGTGCCTTGCGGTCGACAAACGTTGCATTGATGATGCCCAGCTCTTCTCAGTTGGCCAGTTGAACAGTTGGCCAGGTGATTCATCATTTCGAGTGTTGTTCATTGCAACGTTTATTGCGATTTTTACAAACGCACTCGAAAAATTGCTGGCAACCGATTTATGGGCGCGGTTTCTGTGCATTTTTTAATTCAAGTTGCGGATGCAGGTCACGTTTTAGGGATAAATATCTAAGGGTTATGATATTTGTGAAATTTGTTGGAAGAATAATAAGAATTAGAATAATTCTAAGCATATTTTAAGAGGAACTTTATTATATATTCAATTTATTTAGCATTACAAATGAATGCTCTTTGAAAATATTAAAAATCAAAATTTTCAAATTATATTTTCCAAATTGTATTTGCCGAAAAATCCCACGATTTATATTTCAAATCCTCCTATTCATTGTTATAACTAATTCCCATTTGAATAAATAATAAAAAGGACATATCCTTCTAAATAAAAGCCTTATTATTCGATTAATGCCCAATAAATAAAATCCAGAGATGAGCTTAACTCAAGTTCCCAGACCTGCACACTCCAGGCATCAGTCACGCCCTCTTCAAAATGGAACTGCAACTGACAGTTACCAGCCTCATAATCCGCTGGCTATAAATTTAATTGCCATTAATGACACTCCAAGAGCGCGGGTAAGCGGAAAAGAGAAAAACACGGGAAAATAAAGAACTTGCTTCGCCCGCAGGCGGCTGCCAAAATCATGCGGCGGAAATGAAAACATCTTGAGGCGAAAATGTGATTTGCATTTTTAAATCAATACACAAAGGAATCGCGGAATATATATACATATATACACAGGACTAGGAATAGCAATAGCTAAAGCCACCCCCGCTGCACACACGTGTCTGGCTTTGGTTCTCTCTCTCGCCCGGCAACTTTTTAAGTGTCATGTCCAAAACAAATTCGTCTGTTTTTGATTTGTCGAAAAATTGAGGGGAGAAAAAATTGGGCAGCCCTTGTCGCCTCGTCGAATAAAAGAATTTCCCGCCAACGCTTTCACAATCAACTGTGGAATTTTCAACCATTTCCCACTCTCTTTCACCCTCTGTTTACTCTCCTCTCTGTGGCACTTTTGGCATTTTCACGTTATAAATATTTTTATTTTCCATTTCGTCTGCCTTGTCTTTTGTCTGGTTTCCACACACAACGCACTCTAGCATAGTTCTGTTTTTTATTTGGTTTGCGATTCCCCGATTTCGATTTCTTTGACAGAAGCTGGCCGTCGGCTTTAAATCAAGCTGCACAATAAATAATAATCCCTGAATGGGGGAAATCCGTAGAGAGTATTTAACACTCGATTTCTGGGTTGGTCTTTTGCATTGTTTGCTTTGGTTTTTATGAGTCTTGTTAGCCCCTTAATGGTCAACTTGGGGGTTTGGTTAGAGAAAAGCTGTGAAAGTGATTTAAGATTATGAATTTAAGGGTTGACTGAGATTAGTGGGATAAAGAGAAATGAATAATATATATATTTAATAAATTAATTATTTAGGAGATTTCCGATAGAAAAGAAATGATACATAATAATTAAAATTTTACACTTTTAACTTTAAACGCTAAACTTTATTTATCGATATTTATATTTATATTTATCGTAAAATGCCCAAAAAGCCAGAAATAGCAAGTATAAAGTTTTAATTTTAAGCATTAGTTAACATGTACCTCAAAAAGTAAAAGCTGTATTAAATTAAAAAGGTAAAATAACACTTACAGCTGTCTGTAGCTTGAATACTTCATAGGTTCCATAAAAACCTATTTATAACCTCTATATAATCTCTCTCATCTTATTCACATTTTACAACGCCACAAATCAAAGAACACTTAATGTTCCCAACTCAAATTTCCTTTCAATTTGCCAATTTGCAACCCCCTCTTTTGCAAAAACCAATTGGGAAACATTAAAACCCATCATTTGCAGCTTTGGTTACAAAATAAATTTGTTGACAAATTGCTAAATAAATGGTTCGCCCGGCCACAAGCCAAAGAAATTTTGCAAACACTCTGGAGAGATTCCCCCTAAAACAATAACCGCAAAAGCGGGAGACAGAGTAAAGGCAGTCCAATCCAAATGGACCATGGCCAGTAACCCAAAACGCACTGCCAACTGCTGTTGGAATGACTTTGGCAAATAGTAGCAGACTATTTAATACGATATTACGCAGCATATCGAATGACATGCCGGGGCCCGAAAATGGGTTGACAGGAGGGAACGACCAAACGAACTCCCCCCTTGGAAGCCAGCCTCATTAGTTAACATATGTTGCCCTCGGACGAGATTGGCAAAAGTCGGGAAATAGCAGGACGGGACGAGACTCTATCCTCCCCCACAAACAACAGCTTGTGCTCATTGCCCAAAGTCAATTTTCGGAAGAAAAAAAAAGAATATATATATATATAGCAGAGGGGAGGATTGCCGCCCATTATATCCCAACACTACTGGGTTGCTTCATAAAAACTTCAAACAAATTCTATGCGCGTTATGCTGGCAGCGTGTCAGAAAAATATGTTACTTATCGTTTTGGCTTACTGTCAATGGAATGGGCTCTATGGCAAGTGCCACTGCTATTGGGGGAGTATATTTCTCGGATGGTGATGGTTTTTGGGGTCTTTAACAAAGTGGCAAAACGTTTAGCCGGAATTTGAGATAGCATCCGGGCTTGAGAACTTCATTTCAAGAGAGATGTGATTATATGTGGGCTCTGAAAGGGATGATGGTCAGGGTTAAGTTGAAGTAACTAGATTAATAAAGGAGCAAGAGGGGCCTTTAAGTTAAAGCAATTGGATAATTAAATAGAAATATTTTTAGTTATTTAACTAGAATAATTATTTAATTTATTTTGAAACACTTTAAGTCCAACACGCAATTATTCTTTAATTTAGAAATAAATTTTGAAGAATTTATACAGCTTAAAAAAGTGCAACAAAATTAATCATCTCTACCTAACATGATCCCTGCATTATTTACTTATTTGAAACATTTCATATTTTATTAAATATTCTTTTAAATTTAACTATAGTCATTTTTTTGTTATGTCAATCGCTCAAACTTATTTTCAAAATATTATCCTTGATTATTTCACAACAATTTAATACTCCATTAACCCCAAAAACTCCACAGCCACTCCTCTTTTTGCTAATTACGATACACAACAATTGAATTTTAGTTTTTGTGTCGCCAAATACAAATATTTGCATAATTTTAATTATTATATGATAACGAATATTTTATGTGTTAGACAATAATTATACGTTTACGCTTCGATTTAATGGAGAGTCTCCGGAGGGGGGGAGAGAACACTCATTACATGGCCAATATTTGTTAACAAGCCGGACTAAACGTGACTCTCAATGGCAGTTTATAATTTCCCCCAAATGAGGCATTTCCCGTACTGGTTTATTTGTTAGTAATTATAAAACCGATTGAGTTAACTAGAACAGGTTCTATATAATATTTAGAAGGCGGAGAGAGCAGCTCTCCTCGCCGTTGGCAATAATCACAGTTTCGAGCTCATTAAACAAGGCAACGGAAATGTCCAGACGCCGCCGCGTCTTGTGCTCCTTGGCATACTAAATTGCACGCTTTATAATTAATTTCCATCAGAAACAGACGATGACTATGACGACGGTGGCTGGGTCCAAGATCCCATTCCGCTTTGGGCCTTCTGGACCCATAATCATTAATCTTATCGCCGCCTGAGCTTATTATTTCAATTGCCGAATGTTGGGTGGGCGGCTTATTCCGAGGGACAGACGCTGAAAAAACTCAATGACCGGAAGTAAGCGAAACAGCAAACCAAAAGCCGAAAGCCGCAAACATTTTCGGGGGGCACGTGCCACCAGGAATGGGGAGTGGGTCGGGCAGCTTCCCAAGGAGCAGCTTCAACGAAGAAATCTCTGCGGTTAATCGCTTGTTTAACATGTCAGCAGCTTTTTGTTGCCGTTGTTTACTTATTTATTTATAAATAATCCAATCGCCAGTAGGTTGAGGGTGGTCCCTCCCCAATTTCACGCATCAATTTGCTTTAAATTTCACATCAAGTCACAATCTAATTGCGAGCAGGGTGTGGGTGTTGTGGATGTGTGTGTGTTGGGTGTTGGGTGGGCTCTCTCCATAAATTGTTGCAAATTGTTTTGGCTTGCAACAAAGTGCGAGTGTCCTGCTGTGTCATAGGCACACAGGAACAACGAGCTCCAGAACACAACCCCCGGCACAATAACTCAAACACAGCACTCACCGATGAGGAGTGGAAGGACCAAGGATGCTGCCCGACGAGTCCTGCAATCCACTTCAAGTGTCTCTCGCCCTGCTCTCTCGACTGTCAAATGCAATGGGTCGCCGCCACCGCCGCCTTCGGATGAGATCAGGTCGTCTGGGAAAGGGGCACTGGCTCTGGGATGTGAGAAACAAGACTTGCAGAATTTTTGCTGAACCAACTTGGGTTGGCACTGTGTAAGGAAAATAAACAAAAATATTGGAATTTTTTATTTTTTGGAACAAGATTTAGTAGCTTTCAATATGCATTCTTTATTGGTAAAATATATTTAAATTATATTTAAGAAGTCTGAGAGTGTTAGGTCATTATTTTTCAGGAACTTAAAGTAAAAGTTCATGGAAATAAATTAAAAAATAATCGTTTATTATTATTTAATAAGCATAAACTTTTCAAAACAATTAAATGTGTTCCCATTTAATACCCTTGTCCCACTGTGCAGCCTCTAATCAATTTGTAGCCGCTTTTGGGGAAAATGTCTCTAATTTGCATTTATTATGGATATGGCCAGCGTCTGGCGATGGCAGTGCAGTTCAAACTTTTGCCCCCGGACCCATGACCACGCCCACACACACGACCCTCGCCTAACTGGGAGTGGGGAGTGGGATGCGAGTGTTTGGATCTGAGTGGGTTTATCCGGAGATTCAATTTGCCACAGAAAAGTTTTTGCCGGGTAGTACGGAAAAGTTCAGTTTCCGAAAGCGGACAACGTGGAAGGAATAAAATATACACACTACACACACTCATCCGTCCATGCGAATGACCATGAAAAGTTGGTAAACTAAACAGACTTAAAGAAAGGGGAGGGAGTTTGTACTTTCAAACTATTAAATATATTAAATGTATATTGTATACAATAAATAAAAAGCAAACTCTCACATTTTTTTCTGCCTGTATGTCCCAGTCTCTGCCCATTTGTCATCCCCTTTTTTTCCTACATAATCCTGCAGCTCTGCTACGGACAGCTTTCCATCTGCTGGACGACAGGCTCTCTTTAATTTACCCATTTCAATGAAAATTAAAATCGCATTTTAAAACAAGTTTTCCCTTTCATTTGCAGGTGAAAATTTGGTTTCAGAATCGGCGAATGAAGTGGAGGAACTCCAAGGAGCGCGAACTGCTGGCCAGCGGCGGTTCCCGGGACCAGACCTTGCCCAACAAGAACAACCCCAATCCGGATTTGAGCGATGCCAAGTGCGATCGCCCGCTGACGCCGCTTAGCCCATCTTTGCTTTCGCCAAACGGAAGTGCCACACCTCCACCACCCCCACCACCGGGCACTGTTGCCAAGGAAGAGCCACCAGCAGCAGCCGTGACCCCAAAATCACCGCAATCCGCCAGTAGCCGGAGCAGTCCTTCGATTGGCTATGGCATGCAGATCAGCTCTCCACCGCCGCTGCTCACCAGCAATGCGGCCACGCCAACTCCGACGGCAACACCTGGCAATACGGTTTCATCTGCCACCTCTTCGCCACCTGGCGTGGCCAGCAGTGCTGCAGAATTTCAGGCCAAGATCAATGCCGAGATGCAGAAGCAACTGGTGGCCGCCGATCTCAAATTTAAGCTCGAGAGTAGCCTGCAGGAGGCCAAGCAACGGCGGTTCGAGCAACTTCAACAGCAGCTCCATCACTCTCCTCACTTCAGTGCCATGCGGGAGGTGGAACTGGCTGCTGCCGCAGCAGCTGCTCAACTGCATCATCATCACCAGCAGCAGCAGCAACAACATCAACAACAACAACAGCAACATCAACAGCAGCAGCATCAGCAACAGCAACATCAGCAGAGCTCCGAGTTCATGAAGCTTTACTACGATGACTACGACGACTCCAACTCGGACAGTGACGAGGAGATCAGCGTGACGTGATTCGGAACGTGGACAGGCCGTGTAAATATACTCATACGTTTTAATTGTAAATTTATTGATGCATTGAAATTATTGTATTTATAATATATGTGTATAATATTTTTTCGAATTTAAATTCCCAAGCGAAATAAACTTCTTTGAAAAATCTATGAGGCGTTGTTATTTTGTTTTAATAAATTTTCAGTTGAAAAGAAATAGCTTTAGCTATGGTTGAACGTTTTAATTAATGAACTGAACAACAAAAAGATTATTCCAAGCAATAAACTTCGTCTACTTACACATTTAATAGGTTTTGAAGTCAGACCAGTTAAAAATTAAATAATACTTTAAAAATTCAGTGTATTTAGCACTTAAATTTCGGAATGCACTCATTTTTAAGTCAGAAACCCCCAAAACCACCTGGAACCATCTAAAAACTAGCAAAAATTAAGTTAATCACACCAAAGCTTCCTAAACACATAATTTACAAATCTAATTTCGATATTGTATTTGCATTTTATTTTATTTACGATTCCTTAAAACTAAAACAAAAACTATAGATAAATTCATTTTCGTAGTAACATTAGTAAGTGTGGGTGTGTATATACGGAATACTGTGTCAACGATCGCTGCTCTGGGGCCAGCGACCTCGGCTTGGAACGAACTTAAAAACTAGAAATCACTCTTTCGACTAAGCTAGGACAGTTAGGATTGCGACTGGTCTTTGTACATAGAGGTTACAGGTTACACAAGAGGAATGCACTGGTATGTGTGAATTCAATTCTCAGGACTCATGGGTACACTCGAGTTCTATTCGTCGTCGATGCGAATGGCGTGGTTCACATGGCCCTCGCCATTTGTAGTCTCTTTGTTATCCACCGCTGTGATGGTGGTCACCGTGCTACTGGTGGTGTACTGCACCTGGGGATCGCTCTTGAAGACCTCCTCGGAAACGGCGGGATTGTCGATGCCCTTGTTACCGGTGATCTTCAGCACATTGCGTCGTTGGATGAAGTCGATTATCAGCGAGATGAGCCAGCCCAGGAAGACGGTGAGCAGGCAGCCAATCATGCTGTACCACATGTAGCTCAGCCGGAAGATGGGCCAGGTTCTGTAATTGCAAAAGAAAATTATATAATTAGTACGTTTTAGAGTTTAAAGATTTTTTAGAATTAAAATCTTATTTTCAAATATTTAAATATTAATTTAAGAACGAAATTCTCTTGAAATTGCTTGAAAAATGAGAATATTTCATGACTTATCAAGAGTATTACATGTCTAAAAAGCCAGTAATAGCCAAAAGTCATATATATTTCGATTCGCCATTAAAATCTTGGAACAACAAAATGTGATTTGCTTTTTTTATTTCCCGGAAAACTAGTAAGAACTTTAAATGACGAAATAATAATTAAATTAAAAAACAATTTCTTAAAACTTACGTAAATCCTCCTTCCTTAACGATCTCCACAGGCTCCGTAAGCAAATCTCCTATGATATTCGTCATGTTGACATGACAATCGCAGTTATCGATGGATGTGGGCAATGAAGGTTGTTCCACGCTAACGAGTTGTGCCACAACTCCCACAAAGATTACCAGGACTAGCGACAATAATCCTCCATAAAAGGCACCCTTGGTATTTGCCTGTTTGCAGGCAATTCCCAAAACAAACAAACCCAGAGTAACGCCACCAATCAAA
Source organism: Drosophila truncata (assembly GCA_008042515.1). NCBI lineage: Eukaryota > Metazoa > Arthropoda > Insecta > Diptera > Drosophilidae > Drosophila > Drosophila truncata. Next base: position 148,645 of record VNJQ01005042.1, on the reverse strand, counting down.
CCGTTCAGGGTGAGTGTCGCCTGCAGGACTCCACCAAGATGCTCCACAATAAAGACCAGACCAAAGGAGGCAATGCCAAAGCCCAAGGACATCCACTTGGCATAGGTTGCGCCCTTTTCAGGGGAGATTTTAATGTTCATACCATTGACCAGAAGATCCTCACAGGTCACCGCGGACAGGGAGTTCAGGGCGGAGGCCACAGTTCTGTTAAATAATCAAAAAAATAATTATAAATAAATTTTAAAATATTTTCCTAAATAAATACCCACCCCAAGCTGGCGGCAAAGATGCCAGCCACAAAGATTCCTGCCACGGAGTAGATATGCTCATAGGTGTTGATGACATAGTAGGGCAGCAGCTGATCCGTGGCCGAGATGCGACCTGCTGTCAAAGGATCACAGTCCGCATAATGGGTGAAGACCATCAAACCCGTATAAAAGTTCAGCAGGAAGACGGCAATCAGACCAATAATTGCAAAGCCCAAAGCAATTTTGGCCAGCTTTAAGGACTTCAAGGACATGCACTTCTGAACAGAAGCCTGGTTGGTACAAAACAACGACGTCCAGTAGAAGAAGCCACCAATAACCACCGACCAGACGGTGTGACGGGTCGTGGGATTGGGGTCCATGCTAAAGGATTTACAGAGATTATTAAATATATAAAATTATTATGTTTTAAATGTAAAACTCACTTGAAAAACTCCAAACGATTGTGCTTGGCTGCAGTTTGAAAGACCTGAATAGGATTGCCGCTATAGAAGCAGCCCAGACCCACGATTAACACCAAGGATACAGCCAGGACAGCAGCCTGGAAGGATAAAGGAATAACAAATTAATATTTATAAGAACTCTTGCAAAACTAAAATTCGTTAACACATTTTGCTTAAATATTTATCCTTAAACATTTCCTCTTTCTTTTCTCTTAACTCACCTGAAATGAATCCGCAATAACCACAGCCTTCATGCCTCCCTGAGAAGAGTAAAAAACGCAGACCACATAAATCAGGACCACAGCGATCTTGGTGTCCAGACCCGTGGCCTTGGAAAGAGCAATGGCAGGAGCCAGGACAGCCACGGCGGTATAGAAGCACATCTAAGAAAAAACCGAAAGTAAATCAAGAATCCTTCACACAACAAATATCCTTTAGATCTCACCTGTATAACGTAGAGTACTGCACCTAGAATCCGGATCTCCTTGCCAAACCGAATGCCCAGGTACTCATAGCAACTTGTCAATTCCATCTTGAAGTAAATGGGATAGAAGATCTTCACGGCCACCGGAATTACCAGCACCATGGGAATAACGATGAGCACGAACTGAGTGCCCTGGAAGTACATCTCGGAGGGATTTCCCAGCAGCTCAATGGCCGTGATGAAGCTGGTGGTCAAGCTCAGCGTCACAGGGAAGATGCTCATCTCAGAGCCTAGCAGGAATTCATTGGAGGAGCTGCCGCCCTTCTGGAAGAAGCCATAGAAGATGCCAATGCCCAGGGAGATGATCAGCATGCCCAGAAGGATCACATAGTCGTAGCCCGAAAAGGTGGCCTTGTGGCTGGGAGCACTGCACTCCTCCAGACCATCTGCAGCAGGCACCTGTTGTTTCTTAAAGGCGCGCAGTAGCAGGGTGGCGGCATTATCAAACTCCACATGCTCCTGTGAACCCGAAGATCCCTGCGGGGATCCTTCACCTCGGACAATCAAATACTTGTGACTAGGATCTAAGGATGCTCCGGATCCTGGGCTAACCGGAGACTTTTCCTGCAACGCCAAGGCGGTTATAGAATGTGCCAGGGCGCACAGAGTCAGCAACTTTAGAATGGTATCCTGCGTGGCGAACATCCTGAAGCCTAAGGTGGGTGTCCTGAAGCAAGGAGCGAAGATGAAAACTTAGGGATAAGATTCGCTCCTACCGACAACGACGACTTTTCACCCGGCGACGTGTGTGCAAACTGAAACGAGAAAAGATCAGAAAACGGCAACTTAGATCATTGCAAGATCAAGGTTCGCGATTCGCCAAGAGAAATTGCAGCGAGGCGGCGGCATGACAAAGCTTTCCCAAGACGTGGGTGTCAGTTTGGGTGTCAGCTTTGGAAGCCATTAATTAATTAACGGAACGATCCGATCCGATCCAAAAAAACAGAACTGTACATAAGAAGAGGAGCGGGAGGGAGGCCATTGGCCAGCGCCTCATGTTCAAGTACAAATATATTATTTCCTTAAACAAACAATTCCATTTGAGTGTAATTGCTTTATGATTAATATGTTTTCTTTACGCGACGGCTTTCAAGGCGATCACTTTTCACTCGCAGATATTTTATTTTATATTTTATTTTGGAGATATTTCTTCAAGCCCCAGAGTTACAGTGTTACAGGTTGAACTTCGGGGCTCTGATAGCTGCTTCTAACTGGTTGTTAGGCCACTCAAAACTGGTTATTTCTGGCCAAAAAGAAATCGCATGGATGAGTGCTTAAAGGTTGGCAATTTGATAAACTATCTAGCATTATGTTTGAAGATCATAAGACGCAATTTAGCTCAAAACTGGATTTGTATTCTATTTGAAAAAAAAAACTATTAAATAATTTAAAAAAAAAGGCAAGTTCCTTTAACGAGCTCAGTTACTTAAATTTATTACACACATTCATTTGCCTTTCATTAATTGTTAAATCATAAAATACACATTTTGCAACCCCCTATAACAGATCGCAATCAGAACCCCTTCAATTGAACCCCAAACACAAACTCGAGACAATCAATATAGAAGCTCTGGCGCCTCCTCCTCCTGCCTGAAGCCTCCTCCCACTTTTCCAGCCAATCAAGCCATTAAAGAAAAGCTGCTCCTGTCCCACACGGACATTAATACATATTAAAAAAGGCACAGACACAGCCGCAAAAACAGGGCTACAAAGTCTTGAGCGAAAATGAAAATGAGAAATGTGTGTGCTCGCTGTGCGCCAATCGAGATTTAAGCGAATTCAACTGGTTTAGATCGGTGGCCATTGGACTGAGCCGGATTGCGCCGGTTTGGGCCAGAAATTCGCCATCGCCTTTGCTTCGTGGGGAAGATGCTAAGAGAGGAGCCAGCCTCCCGCTTGAAGATGGCAAGGCCTCTAAGCTAAGAGTTTGGCGACGAAAAATAAAACACCAAACAGAAGAGAGTGATGGTCAAAAGGGGTTCCCTGCACTGTAAAAAATATTTATAAGTAAAGCAAAAATACATTTAAAAGCGGTATTAATTTTTAAAAATATCTTAGACATTTCAAAATGGTTTCTTTATCACAGGAATGAATTACATTAATATTTAACCATTAAAAATGTTAGTTAGTTATTGAAATAACTTTTAATATATTTTATAACGACTGAGTATATTTCAAATATATTTCGGAATGATTTATGTTATACATAAATATTCTCTAAAATATTTCTTAAGTCTTAGAAACTACAAGTTTTATTTATTTATTTAGTGTCACGTAATTATAGAATTTTTTATTTTTATTGTCAATATGCTAATCACTTAAACGTAATTACTTTCTGTAATAGAATTTTAAGCAAACACAGGCAACTGGCTTTATCTCTAGAAATAAAATATTTAAATGAACAGAACCAAATTTATTTTTATTTTTTGTTTGTTCCTTATCCTGTTTTAAACACCTTAAATATTTTGAATAAATACATATTTAAACCAGCTTAGAAATATGTTTGTTTTGGAAGGGGTCTCTTGTGGGTGAAACTCGTTTTCCTGGATGGCTTGGTCCCACGGGTCGTATGAGTGCCAAGTTCCAAAGTTCTAGTTAATTGATGGGCTTTTTACCCCCCAGCCCAGACCCTTTTTTCTCAATCTTCGCCACTTCTGGCATCGCCAATTGGTATGCGTGCTTTGTTTTGTTTCTCTTAGATTTTTTATCTCCCCCTTAAATTTTTTATTGTTTTTATTAATTTAAACAAAATCATCAGCCATCAGTTGACATGATTTGCGACCCAGTCTGTTGGCGGAAGATATGGCTGGCGGCTGGCAAAGTAGGTGAGAGCACTGGGCACTTGTTGCCGCCTCGGTTTCGGATTCCAGATCAATCAGAGCAATTTCCCCACAGCCTTGACAGCTGCAAATATTGCCTAATACCAAAGCCACGTCAAGCAATTACCCATAATTTGTATACATTTTTTTAGAATGCTCTCTCCTCGCTAGAGTAAGTTCTGCTGGTTTTATTACAAATTTATTACAAGCTTTTTTTTAGTTTTTTCCACTGACATAACACTGGGAGAAATGTGACATTTTTTTGAGACCAGAATTAGTCACAAGTCATTAAACTTTAGCTAATTATAGTTAGTGAACAAGCGCTATTGATTTGCCCTAGTTTTTTCATTTAATTTATTTATTAGCCATAATCTGTTTGTTTTGACGCCTTAACGGTTTCCTTACATCGCAAGGCTGCTGGCCAATGACAACTGGTACAACATAACAGAAATTATCGTACGGAAAAACTCAAATGCTTAGCATATTCACAATTAAACACTTATATTCACAATTAAACACTTTCTTATTCATTTGATTTCTCACCTCGCTTAAGTTATTTTCCGATCCGTTTAATTCGAAATCCTTCAGTTGTCGTCTTGGTTTTAGCACTCAAATGGAATCGAACATGAGATGATGATATCTTAGGAATGTTCTGAACTGTATTTGCAAGATAGTGCCACGATTATTTCTGTATTTCATTAACGTGTTTTTTATATTGTTCACAAAATTAAAACTTGTATATATCACTAGGAACTATAATCCTTTTTATAATATCCTTGCGTCCTTGGTGTATTTTCGTTGTTTGTTAGCACTGTTGATGGGCTTGGTTCTCCTGGCGGTTCGAACTTATTGACAAATTTGAAATGAATGAGTTTTGCAAGCAGCCGTTACGCTATTTTATACGACACCCAAGGCGGCGCAGGCAAAATCACAGATCACAGATCTCGCCGGAGCTTCGCTTCGGGAACCCCACATCTCGATGAACTCAATCTCTCTTCGTCGGGGGGCCTTTGAGAAGCGGAGAAAGAGCGAAGATCGAACTAAGAGCAGGCAAAAGGCGAACCAGAAGCAGAAGACGAAGCCGAAGCTCTGGCGACGCCGGATATGCGATTGCCGATCGTGGCGCAGAGAGAGTAAAAAATCAATAGAAAGCCAAAGCAAAAATATAGGCAACTATTTTGAGGAGCTAAAAAATAATCTTAAATATATTTTAAAATAATTTAAATGGTTTTACAATATTATAATATTAATTCATTAAGCTAATGTTAAGCTTAGTTGTTTTTAATGTTTATTTACAGCTCAACATCATTTACTAATGTGTTTTTTATTTTCATATTTATAACAGGAAATTAGTCATGAAAATATTTAAGTTTATTAAGTTATAGTTTACAAACAGTTTATACTAAGCAAAGTTTATTTAATAACCACTAAACTGCTTTAAGTAAATTAAGTTAAATTCTATTGATTTGTTCAAGAGCTTAAATAATACTGAACCTATTTGTTGTCGTTTTGAGCTGTCCCGACAAGATTCATTGCATTATAAGCTAGATAATTTATTAGTTTATACAAGCTGTATTTTTTCTTAAAATATAAATCAAGTTAAGTTATTAATTTCTGTTTTTTAGACCCCTTTTTTAGACGCAACTTTGTTGACATTCAATAAAAACAAACGCTCGTGGGGTTAAGTAATCGGTGAATATAATAAAATTCTTGATTCGCTGCAGCGAGCTAAATTTAATGAAAAATATGTTTGCCAAACCAAAGATATTCAATTCAATTCAATTTATTGGGGAATTGCAACGTTCTGATTCATTCATGCCGTAGTTTCCGATTCCTCGAAGATTATATGCGGAAAATATCCGGTATTTTCCAAACTCCTTTGCAGATATGGAGATCCGAGACCGGAGAACCATTCGCCAATTAACCGGGGGTGACAAGCAATGGAAATGCTCGGTAAACAAAACAGAAAAGCTTAATTGTTGGACAGCAGAAAGATGTGCCAAGTGCTTTCTTGGCAAGATTCGGTTGCGTGATGGTGTAAATATTTCCATTTGGCTCAGCACCCTTTATTACTTTTTAAGTAACTCGCAACAAAGGAAAAAAGTGCGCCAATTAATAATCTTCGAAACGATTTTATCTCTCGCTCTCGTATTTATTTTGTATTTCTTTATGAATTTTTTTTTCGCCTCGCCTCAATTGCCGCTGTGGCTATGGTTATATGTCTCCTACTTGGATAACGATAACGAGTTCGATCTGGTACGATTTTGATCAGGCATGACACTCTTTCTTTCCCGCTAATAGAAAATTATTTGTTTACAATTTTTTATATCGCATCGAGTGTGAGTGTTTAATTTTAATTGAAATGTATTAGTGGCAATTTGAATTGAAACCTCGCGAGCTCTGGGCGCCGGGCCCAGTTCAAATGGAGCTCCCTTTCCCGCCTCCAATCGCAATAAATTTAAATAGAAGAATTTAGGGAAATGCACGTGGCCGGGGTAGGAAGGTAGGGATGATGCCGGCTCTTATGCATCGAAATAAGATCAACGAATAAATGTCGAATTTATGGGGGACTTCCCCGGAAAGACAGACGGACGGAAAGTCTCCAAATCAACTAGTTTTGGTCTAAGGTCAGTGGGGGGACATATCTCTAGTTCCGAAGATAGGCGAGGGGCGTTGCATTTAAGCTCCGAAGCGTGTTGCATTAATTAAATATGCCCGCCGTGTCGTTAACTAACAGTCTCTCATGTAAATCTTGGCCATTCCAACTACTATACTACCAGATACTGTGCACCCAAGCCTGAGCCGACCAAAAGCAGTTCAAAGCAGTTCGGCAAATGCGACGCAGCAGAGTGTTTAGGCCCGAAACGATCCTACTACAACAAGTCACCGAGCCAAATCCAACAAAAACACCAGAAACTCTGCTTACACAGATGCAAGTGGCCGGAGAGACGTCACAAAACTGGTCGAGCCTCTTGCTCATCAGGTTGTTCTTTTGGACTTTGGTCTGGTATGTTAACTGGGCATCGGCATTTGTTGTAAGAACTTTATTTACATAACCCGACGACACGGGCTGACTGCGTGCTGTCGAAACATAATAAAAAACAAACGATATATCAATAAACGAGTCATTTTTTGGGGGGTTCTTCTTCGGGTTATTCAATTCCGTAATTACACAAGATCAAGATCGGATGTGTGTAGCCTGCCGCCCATCAATATTTATGAAATGTCTAGAAAGAAAGCGTAGTAGTCAATTATTGCACTAATGACAGTGGGCGCTGGCATTGCTAAAATGTGTATAAGAATAGGAGATTCACTGAGAAAAGAATCTGAAATATCAGAAAAAAGGAAACTTTTTCAGAAATACGGAAAATACCTGAAGAACTAAATTCATGATTAAATATTTAGAAATTAAAATGTATTTATTTTGTTATGTTAAATATAATTTGGTGGTAAGTAATCAATTATTATCTAAATTCCAAATAATATACTTCATATTCATCTATTAAAACCTTTTCGATCTGTACTTATAATTATCATCAATTTGAGCGTTAATTGAATGTCTTAATTAGTCAGTGGAGTCTGCCAAGTCGTCGCAACTTTTCTTATCTAGACTTAAAAAAAATAGTAATTGCAAAATAAAACCAAAAAATGTTTCCTAATTTAAAATAACAGCTTTTGGTGAAAGTGCTGCCACTCAGACTTAAATTTAAATTTGTATCGAATACGGTCACATTCAAATGCCGATTGATTAATCGATTACTCTGCGTTGTTGGTCTTATCTATTATGTACCATCACTAGTTTCTTACATCTTGAATAAAAACAATATAAAGATAAATAATTGGCTATTTACACCATAAATTATTAAGCTAACGAAAAGATGAGTGCCGCCACCGCCCCCTCGGGCATTCAGAGCACCGCAGGCGCAATTCCCGTGCGCAATGAGAAAGGTAGGACAAGGAATTCCTTCTCCTCAAACATGTTCCACACATCTAATGCATTGTTTATCATATCTTGCCAGGTGAATTGTCCATGCAAAAGGTAAAGGTGCAGCGATATATATCCGGAAAGCGACCTGATTACGCACGAGCCGATTCCAGTACCGAGGAGAGTGACGACGATGACTTCATTGACACCAAGAAGCGCATGGAGCGCCACAAAGCCGAACGCCACAAAATGGAGCTTTCCCGTCGCGAAGGAAGCGCGGAGGGCGAAGACAAGGCTCCGGGGGACGAAGAGGATGAAGCAGAAGTAGATGATCCCCGGCTGCGACGACTGCGAGCCAGACCCGTGGACATGGAGGACATGGAACGGGAGCGCAGGGAACGCCACCGACACATCCACGAGCCCGAAATCATGGAGAGTGACAGCGAGGACGAAGAGGAGGCGGACAAGGAGGGCCAGGAGCAGCAAAGAAACCTTGAGCGGGGAACCAATAAGATAACCCTGGCCTCCGAATCCGACACAGATGCCGAGCTTAGCGACACGGAGCTGGAGAAGCGTCGTATTAAGCTCCGATCACGGATGCTGCAACAACAGCGCGAAGAGGAGGTGCTCCAGAAGGAGGACGAAAAACAGTCTGAATCTTCTGAATCGGAGAGCTCCGAATACGAGGAGGAGACCGAGAGCGAGGAGGACAACGAGCCTCGGCTGAAGCCGCTCTTTGTGCGGAAGAGGGATCGCGCCACCATCCAGGAAAAAGAACGTGAAGCCCAGAAACAGAAGCAACTGGAGGCAGAGGCCAAGCGGGCGGCCAAGGAACGGAGAAGAGCGACCCTGCGCCTGGTGGAAGAGAGCGTCAAGAAGGATTTGGAGAAGACCAAGCCAGAGTCCAACGAGGCCTGCATCGAGGATGTGTGCACGGATGACGAGAACGACGAGGTGGAGTACGAGGCCTGGAAGCTGCGCGAGCTCAAGAGAATGAAGCGGGATCGCGAGGAGCGCGATAACAACGAACGCGAGAAACTGGAAATCGATCGTATGCGCAATCTCACCGAGGAGGAGCGACGCCAGGAGCTGCGCCAGAACCCCAAGCTGGTCACCAACAAGGCCACCAAGGGCAAGTACAAGTTCCTGCAAAAGTACTATCATCGCGGCGCCTTCTACCTGGACGAGGAGAACGATGTGCTAAAGCGCGACTTTGCGCAAGCCACGCTCGAGGATCACTTCGACAAGACCATCCTGCCCAAGGTGATGCAGGTGAAGAACTTTGGCCGCTGCGGCCGCACCAAGTACACGCATTTAGTGGACCAGGACACCACCAAGTTCGACTCGCCCTGGTATGCAGAGTCCTCCAGCAACATCAAGTTCCACAACGAACGCGGCGGCGGCATGCGGCAGCAGTTCGACAAACCCACGGGATCCAAGCGAAAGAAGTTGGAATAGTAGTAAAGTACAATAAGGAAATAATGATGTATGATGTATGATGTATTTGACAGGATAACTAACAAGAAATATTTGAATACAAAAGTCAAAAAAACAACAAATTAATTACAAATATAGTTGGTTTACAGCAACACTCGGCAAAGACCTAATTTGCGGGCCAAAAATGATGAAGCAAACCAAACAAATTTTTAACTCTTACAAAAACAACTCCGACTTGTATGGTGCCGATCACAGCTTTACCTTGTGCTCGTCCAAAAGCTCCACTTTGTGTTGAACAAGCGAAGCCATTACTCCTTCGGCTTTAATATAATGTACGTTTTCATAGTTTCGTAGACGCTGCTTGGATTGCTTGTCCTGGCTGGTGGTCACCACATAGAGATCCATAATGCTGGCTAAGGGAGGCGGCTTGCTGTGAACTGTTCCACCGGCACTCTGAATGATGACTGCGGAAAGAACAAAATATTATTAGATAAAAAAATAATGAAATATAAAATCTATACTTGACGCACCCATCATTTCAGTGACCTTCGGTTGGATACCCTCACAGAGCAGAAAATGGAAGCCATTTAACAAACGAGAATGCTGCAGGACGCTTAAAGGGTCAAACTTGTATGTCTTCTTAAAATTAGAATCATCAAACAGATGATCGTCCTTAACGGTGATGGTTTTAGTTGATTTAATAGACTCCAGCCAATTGGAGTTGAAAACGGGCTTGTTTAAGGCAATAGCCGTGAGGAACTTGAAGGTACGCTCGCCCTTGTCCATAATAAGTACATCACACTGTACGGGATCTTCGGTGACATCGATCACTTCTGGAAAATAGCAACAAAAATTTTAATTTTCATTCAAATACTTTGTAAACTTTAATTAATTTTTTCTGCTTACTTTTGAGGGCGTTTATGACGTGATTTAAAGCTAGGCGATTGCACATGGTGAATGCTATCTTTATTTTTCCTTCTGATTTGGCCTGCCTCACATATTTATTAATGGCTAAGAAAATGATACAAAAAAAAATATGAATGAAAATAAAAATAAAAACAAAAAACTCAAACTGAGTTTACCTTTAAGTGGGTCCTGCTGATGTTCTTGACTTAGTCGTGTTTGCGCTGCAATTTAAAATTGTTTACAAATGCTAAAAATTCTATTTAGATTTTAATCAAACTTACGCGCACTAGTTGGTTTCTTGGAAGCTGTTTTCTCGCCTTCAGTTGGGGCGGAGTTGCTCGTTGATGGGGCGGATTTGCTGGTTGATGGCATTTCTCCGACAATGGCTCTTTTTATAAGCACCACGGGGTGTTTTATTAGCTTGTACTTGTCCGGCAAAGCAGCTGTACTATTATTAGTAATACGAGCGGCCTCTCGAGTACTCGTTTCTAACTTGGCAGGTTTTGAAATTATGTCTTCAGTTGATGAAGCTTTACGCGGCCTGCCTGGTCTGCGCTTTGTCGGATTTTTCGGTTCTTCCAAGTCCTTTTTGGCATTTTCAATCGCTTTCTTTCGGCTTCCTTTGGAAGTCGACTGTTCAGCTTCCTCAGGATTCTTTTTGGAGCTTTCGAGTAATTTCTTTTGGCTCCCTTTGGAAGAAGACTGATCAGCATCTTCCTTAGCTTCTTCGGGATTCTTTTTGGAACTTTCAAGTAAATTCTTTTGGCTTCGTTTGGAAGTAGACTTTTCAGCTACTTCCTTAGCTTCCTCAGGATTCTTTTTGTCATTTTCCACCAATTTCTTGACGCCTCTTTTAGTAGCCTCTTCCTTTATTGGCTCTGTCTTGGCTGCCTTTTGCTTTGTCATGATCTCTGGCGGCTTTGTATTGACCTCTTCAGGCTCTAAACACTTAGTTTGTCGCCTTGTTCTAATCAGTTTTGGTGGATTTGGATTTTCCTTGGGTTTGTCCTCCTGAATTTTAGCCTGCCTACTGGTCCTGGTCCTGGTGACTTTTTTAACCTCGCGGGTTTCGACTTTTGGTGTAGGAGAGCGGCTCTTATATTTAGCTCTGCGAGTGGGCCGCTTAGTTACTGCCACTTTGGAAGCAGCAGCTTCATCCTCTGTACTCAGTTCCGACGTCTCTAAAATTGAGGTTACCTTGCACTTGCTTTTAGTAGGAGCTGAGATGGGAGGGAGAACAAATTAGAATAACATTAAAATGTTGTTAGTGAAACTTACGTTCAGACTTGTCGCCTTCCTGCGAGTTTGCTGGACGTTTTCTCGAGTAGCTTAAAGAGGAACAAGCATCATCCAATCTCTCCGAATGCTCTGATAAACGGCGGTTTCTTTTGCTGGCTGTAGGGAGAATGTATTACATATTACTATAATTTCTTCATTAATTTATCAATAGAATAACCTACGTGTCACACAAGGCGTATCCGTACTGGCAGTGCGTTTAAGATTGCCTTTTTCCTCAACTAGTAGCTCATTTTTCCAGCGACTGTTGTCGGCATTCGGGAAAACATTTTCGAATAAGAAAACCTAAAATATATACAAATTTTCCATATTATTTGGTGTTCAGTCTTTGAGCTATTGTGATATTACCTTTCGGTTATGATCCTTGTCCTTGATGACACCTGGCTTAACGTACTGAAGTGTGCCTTCCTTAGGCGATGATGGCGGTGATGAAACTACATTGCCGGAAGTCATTTCTTTCAGTATTTCTTCGATATCATCACACCATGAATCTGGAAAGGCTGTGAAGTTAAGTACTCTTTCCAGATCCATTTATTGAAATTACAAACCTGAATCCTGCGGAATGTTTTCCTTGTTGAAATTAAATGGCTGCGTCTCTATAGAGTCTGGATTGGCTATTCCAGAAGATTCTTCAGGTTGGGGAAGCCGCGATGGAAATGCTTGAGTTTCCACAAAGTCTTGATTTAATGACTCATTGCCAGATTGAAGGATTTTGTCCTTGCTGGGAAATACCTGAGTTGCTATTAAGTCTTGATTGATTTTCTTAGCAAATTCTTTTGTTTGGAGCAGCCTTGATGGGAATGCTTGAGTGGCGACCAAGTCTTGATCAATGTCAGCGTCCTGCCTAATTTTAGAGATATTGCTACTGCCAGGAAATACCTGAGTGGCAATGAAATCTGGATTGTGTCTGTCGGCGGATTCTTTTGCTTGAGAAACCCGCGATGGAAATGCCTGAGTGGCCACAAAGTCTTGATTTATGTCTTCATCCTCTTCATTTTGTGTTGTCCCAGGCGTTTCGATGGTGGCCACAACCAGCTGCTTTATTCCACAAAGCTGCGGTGTGGTGGCATTCGATCGATGTGCTGCCCGCTCCTCGTCATGAGCTTCCATCAACTCCAAGATATCAGGCGTGCTGATGTCACGATTGGTGTCGGCCAGGGGAGCGCTTAAGTCAGGTGTTATGCAGCTAGCTGCACGATGTGTTTCATCAGCCTTGGTGCTGTTGAAGACAGTGCACTTTGAATTGGTGGCCGACCAATTTAAGGCACTCATGTCGAGGTCAGTGGCATCCAGCTGATTGCCTAAAAGGGGGAAAGAATTCGTTATTCAAACAAATAAATAGCTTCTTACTAAACCCTTTATCTACCTTGTTTTTTGTCTTGTTTTTCTGGCGATTCTTTCTTTGCCTTTGACGGTCCTAAAGCCATCTGGGGATCGCCTAGCATTAGCGACGAATCAAAGTCGTCTATGGCATCCTCATTGAAATCATTAAAGTCCTGTGTGCAGATACGTATTTGGGAGCCCATGCCGGACGACTCGGTGTCATCGCTGCCACGCGTGGTCGTCTCCTGGTTCAGGTTAACAGGATCAGCAGGGTCACCTTCTGTTTCAGGAATCATTAAGTCATCGTCCAGCGACACTCTTGCACCCTTTACTGTGGGTCTTTCAAAAACAATCGCCTGGGTCTCAGGTATAAAGAAGCTGTCCGCCGTGGTATTAACACTGGCATTTGCGGACGGAGGCTGTGTTTCAGGTATACACAGGCTGTCGTCGGTTGTGTCGACGGTCCTGTCTTTCAGGCATTCGCCAAACCCACTGCTATCCTGGGCCTGTCAAGAAATAAGTTTATGTTAAATAGGAATTCCTTCGCAGGTAATGTCACTCACTTACCTCTTCATTGGCGTCATTGAACCGCAGGCTAGCCTCCACATTGCCGAAACGCAGCCTCACCTTGCCATCCTTGGCGTCCTCCTTCCTTATGTCTGATATTTGCTTCTCCTCCTCGTTCACAAATATCCTGCCGGCCACGGCTGCTATGCGGACGATGCCGCTCCGCAGGAGGCTGACGATGCCATGCGCCAGCTCCATCGACTGTACCCACATACGAAAGGATATTATTTGGCCAGTTCCGCAAACATTTTCACTCAAACTCACCTCATTGGCAATGAAAATCTCCAGACCCGCTTGTTTTCCAATCCTGTATATTTCATTCGGCTTGAGGGGGACTTCCGGCAACCCGTTCACACAAAGGACACAAACATCTGCCATCCTGCAGCCGTTGCGCGGGAAATTATGTTCGCATTTATGAAAAAAAAAATCACTTGTCACAAACAAAATTCCTGAATGCGAGTCGCGTTCAAAAATGTATCGATGTCCGATGCTTATCGATTATTGTATTCGATATTTTATACAATATTTCTGAATTTTCACGAAAGTATGACAACCCTGCTACCTTGTTTACGCGTCGTCTCATCACCATAGCAACAACAACAACAAAAACCAATTGCATCTGCCGCAGGTTTCCGCGGATTAGAGGACCATCTGGAGGAGTCGCTACTATGTGGAAGGAATGAGCGACACGGACACGGACGACACTGATCATTTGCTGCTGATACCGCCGAACTACTACACAGACACTGCCGAGCGGCTGCTGCAGCAGGTAAAGATGTTGAGCGCAGGCGCGGCAGCGTCGGCGGACGCACTGGCCATGCCACCACCCCCGGCACCCACGACTGCGGCATATCAGTTCCTACATCCCAGCAAGAAAACGGAGTTAAATCATATTAATGCCAGGCTGCAGAACATCGGCATGGCGGAAGCAGACAATGATCGGCATTTCGAGGCGTCCTCCGATATATCTACAATATCTACAAACACGGTGAGGACAGCCTCGCAGAAGCAGCATGGCGGCAGGGTTCTGCACGGGCTGGTGCACTCTACGCCCAAAAGCGGATCTGTGGAGCCGCCGGTCAGGCACCGACAACGGTCTACGGAGGATAATATTCTGCTGGAGATCGATCACTATCTGGATGACAACATAGGGAATCGCTGGCATCACCACAGCGATGAACAACTGCGGAACGAGCGGATGCTCGTGCAGGATGTCCAGCCAGCGGCTACTTCCCTGCCCAGCATGCGGCTGGCATCTTCTGCCTCCGGCTCATCCCTGGAGCCGGCCAGATGCACGCGCAATAGTCATGGCCCAACCGACACGAAACTCATAAGCCTGAGCGAACTCTGGGGCAAGAACAGCTTCACGGGAACTGTCCTAGACAACAACAACCAATCGCCCCATCGATTGCTGAGCGGTCCGTCCCTTAAGGAAGAGCAATTGCGACGGCAGCACCTGGAGAAGACGGTCCACACGCTGCAATCTCAGCTGCTAGAATACCAGCAACGCATTTCGGTGGCCATCGAAGTCGATCGCTCCAAGGATGCTGCTCTGAGTGGAGCTGAGCAAACAGCCAAGGCTCTTAACTATGAGGTTCAGCAACTACGGGACCGGATCCACCAGTTGGAAGCAGATCGAGGCGAATCTCATGGCAAGATTGATAATCTACAGCACGAGTTGGCGCAGGCAGTCAACTTGGCTACCAAATTCCAGGAGAAGAACGAGAAACTGGAGACGGAAATGGATCATCAAAGGCGAGAGGCCAAGCAATGGGATGACAGGCTGGAACAGTTGGAAATCCAGGTGCACAGCAGCAGAAGGGCCGAGGAATTGTCCCATGCCGAGCTGAACAAGCTGAGGGATAAGTTCGCCAAAGTGGATTACCAACAGGAAAAGGTAATTTTACATTAATTTAGTATTTTTGATATTTCCCTACTTCATGCTAATATTTATATTAAAGCTTAAAGCCCGCATTGAGGAACTGGAAAAAGACAAGAGCACCTTAACCCATCAGAAGGAAATGCTGCAGGAATATCATCAAAAGCAAAAAGCTCGAGCAGATGCCTTGGAAACGCAGCGGAAATCCATGCAGGAAACTTTGGCCAACCTAACAGAGACTGAGGTGACCCTAAAAACTTTCTTTTTACTTAAATACGCTTAACAAATACATTTATTCGACAGACAAATCTTAAGAAAAAGCTGGAAGTTCAGCAAAAATCTCTAAAGCAGTATTACCAGCAGCAAATGGAGAATGTGGTCTCCAAGAAGATGCAGGAATTTCAAGACCAGTTGGATAAAACCGAAGAGCACCTCAAGAACGAGGCTCGCGAGCGCGAAAGACTGATAGCCGAGCGAGCGGTGAAGCAGCTGGAAATGATAAATGAGAAGAACAACCAGGAACTGAATCTCATTCAGGAGAAGCACAGCGAAGAGGTAGAGTTATACCGCCTTCAGTTGGCCAATGCTTCCAAAAAGATCGATGAGATGGACCAAAAGCTCGGCAGTTACAAGACTAAACGGTAAGATATTGCTTTCTAATGATGATATGCTAGCAGAGTAATCAATGAATATATAATTGCAGAGCTGACATAGCTGAGAAGCTGCACGGCGTGATGGAGGCCCAATGGCAGCAGGCTTTGGCCATACTCACCTCCCCCAGTCAAAATTCTCATAATCACACCAGCGACGACACCACGGATGTCGAGTCGCCGGACCTGAACAATGCCTGCGTGGGCTATCCAGACACGCCCAAGACGAGCAAATCGCAACGCAGCAATAACACGGAGAAAAACAATCTGGATGTGGTGGGCAAACGGGATCCGCCCTCGCCAATGGACAAGCTGCAGGCTTATATAGAGCTGCTCCTAAGCAAATCTCCCAGTGATTTCGACAAACTCGATGAGATTCTGTCACTCACGGCCGCCAAACAGGGAAGTAAACAAGGCAAACCAAAGAGCGGGAGTGGGAACAGCAAGATTCTACCGCCCTGGAAGTGCTGACATCAGGGGAGGCTTCCTTTATATATATATATTATATATACGTATAAATATGATTAGAAATAGTAATAATTATATTACTTAATTATATAAACCTATAATAATGTACTTAAAATTTTTAAAAGTAAATGGTTTCGTTTTCAAAAAATTTGTCTTAAATGTGTCTTAATTTGTATGAACCCACAATTCCAAAGTTCATAAAAAGTTCATCGCTTAGTTTTCGCAAAATATATGATAGTTTTTATTTGATAATATCAACAATATTGAAGGCAGCGCTCACATTTTGATGCTTCGCACGAAAAAAACAAAAATACGAAACGTATAATATAAATCATAATAAAAAGTTTTGGTACAAAAGGTGTGTGTGTGTATTTTACAGCTCTATGAGACTTAAGCCTAGGAATCTTATAAAGTCTTCTTCTGATATAACCAATTTTTGTGTGGCGGTCACAAAAGGAAAAATTATGTATATCTTTTAGAAGCAAGCAATATCCTTGGTGACCGCAACACATTATTTGTTTGTTTGTTCTTTGATTCAGCTGCTTTTTAATTTATTATCTGTCCTGTCATTGATATGCCTTAAGTGTGTGTTTAGTGAGTATGTTTAGAGTTTAAACCGATGCTCATTTGTAGACAATTTGGGGGAACTTTGGGGCATTCCCGTAGAGGCCCTCGGATTCCCACACCTGAATGTGGGACTCTCGCGTTAGCACCACCAAATGTTGATGTGTCGAGTAGCAAATGCTGCAAAAAATGGATCCGGATTATATTATATTTGAAAAAGTAGCTTCAGTGTTAAGTATTTTATCCTACCTCCGAATTGGCGAAGTGCCCGTGGTTAGTTCACTGACAAAGCTTAAGTTCCAGCTGGACCAGAACCGCACGAACCCACCCTCCACGGCGGTGGCTATCACATTAACACCCACTCCCTCCTTGATGTACGAGTAGCACACGGCCATGATACGATCCTCGTGCACTAGATGCTGCACATACCGAGCGTTGACCGAGTGCAGACGCAATATAGACTTGCCATTGGGATTCACGTTGACATTCACAAAGTCGTCTAGGTTTTCCTCGGTAACCTCAAAGCACTCGTCGGCCACTACTGCTGAAGATGTAGGTCTTGTGGCCGTAGCAGCTGCTGGAATCTGTCCATCCGTAGCAAATGGTGGGGCGGGCAGTGTATGCACTGTGACAATGTCACCCAATGTGGGACTGATGGCCACATGCGTAATGGGCGACTGGTGTATCTCTGCCGGACGGGCTATCGTGCGCACATAGCTCCAACTAGAATAATTATTTAAATTTATATGCAATATACATGTAATATAATAAGTCTTTCTTACTCGTTGAGATCCCAGATCACGGCTATGCCATCACGGCCAGCGGTAACCGCAATCTTGAACTCCACCGACAGGGTAATACAAGTAATCTCGTCGGTATGCCGCACCAGCAATGTGGGTCCCAGCCAAGTCAGATCGGCGCCATCACGCTGTAGAGCATCGCCGACAAAGGAATTGCTAGAGGAATTCACTGAAGAGGCAGAATGTGTAGCATGAAGGCTTCCCGCTTCGTCAGATCTGTCAGAACCAGTGACTACCAAGCCCTTGCTGGTCATTTTGCGGAAAGCCGAGTTGTACGACAGACTGAAGCCACGGACATAGCTCTGCCTGCCTTTGGCGGAGGATCTCTGGTGGGCAGCGTCCAGTCCACCGGCACATTTGTACACACTGACACGCCCGGAT
Organism: Drosophila truncata; assembly: GCA_008042515.1. NCBI lineage: Eukaryota > Metazoa > Arthropoda > Insecta > Diptera > Drosophilidae > Drosophila > Drosophila truncata. The sequence goes on along the minus strand of VNJQ01005042.1, from coordinate 130,437 downwards.
TTGTGGCCAAACCAAAGTTGATTCGAATTAACATCGCAACCACAGGCGGTGATGTCGTCAAAGGTTCCATTGTGCAGCAAGTTTTTCGGCTTTGCTTGGGGTTTATTCAAAGGTTGAATCCTCACAATTCGATCATCGTAGCCCCACGAGATGACATTGTACGTGTCTGGCTCGGCTCCTTGCATAACACTGGCTCTCGCCGGCAGCGCGTACACCACATTGGTGTTGCTGAAGCTAACCAAGTGCTCGGTGCCGGGGATCTTGTGGATATTCGCCCAAGAGGGCGGTTTTAGCTGCGGTGATCCCACATAGACGCCCCAGCGCAGGCCGCGAACAGTGGACACTATTGGCTTATCCACCAGAGCATAGTCTAGGGCCTTTGTGGCCGGATGTGGCGACTTGAAGAGCTGTCGCGGCATTTGGCCATATGTCTTTACCATTGTCTTGACCGCCTCCCGTTCAATGGGATCGCTTATCTCCGAATCGAGAAAGACGGCGTAGGTCTAAAAATATAAAAATCATTAAGCCCCGTAAAAAATTTGCTGTGCCATCAATACTCACCGCCGGATGGAAGACATTAATGGCCTCCACGGCACTCTCTCCGCTCTGCTTGTAACCGTAGATCAAATCAATCCAATTATGAATCTGATTGCGTACCAGTTCCGATTCCAGAGCTTGCCGATGGATAAGCACAAAGAGCCGCGAGTCTCGCTGACACCACGGGGGTAGTGAAACATCCTCTACACGTTCACCATTCTGCCGACAGCCAAAATTGAAGCGCTCAAAGTTATCAAACATCTCCGGCAGACAGAAGAATTCCGGAATTAGTTCCTTGACATCTGTGGGACTGTCGCGACTGGCCAGTAACCAGGTGGTGTTCAACGCATGGAACGTGCGATCGGGTAGATCAAAGTCATTGTCCTGGTAGCGCAGGAAATAGCTGGTAAACGGTGGAACTCTCACCAAGAAGTGGAGGACAGTGCCGGAATTCGAGTAATGGGAACTGTAGTGATAGGGCTTAAGGATTAGCGAGCCCATGGTGGTGTTTGTACTGTCAATGTACTGCAAAAAATTAAAGATTTTATAATTAAATTCTAAATTCTTAAAACATCACTTTTTGTCGTAATTTTATGGACTCAACTCACCATATAGTTGCTAACGTAGTGCTTCTCATTCTCCTCCACTTGAACGGCAATGGGTCGCCCCAGGCGGCGGAAGTTCTGTCCCTCTCTGAGATCCAAAATCTCCGAGCTGTAGTTGGCCAGCACCCAGGGAAACACAGGGTACTGCATGAGATCGTTGTAAGTACGTCCGGCAATTTGGTTCAGTGTCATCAGATACTCCCAATTGGTAAGCAATCCCTCGCGCCACTGCTGCGTGATGGCCAGGACCTTGGCCTGGTCGGGCGTGGCCACGATTTTATCACAGAATACCTCGCGCATGATTTTCCAATCGTCGGCGTTCTGCAGCGAGAAGAACAGCGACTTGTTCGTGTCCAGAAGTATCTCAAAGGCCGTCTCCTGATGCTGGTAACGTTTCAGCCAGATTTCCGTTATGTTGGCAATATCACAGTTGACGTTAAAGTACCGACATCGGTACGTGGCCAGGAAGTACAGCTTGAGGTCGGTAATAATGATTTCGCCTTCGATCTCACCGTCAACGGGCAGGAACTTGGCGGCAAAATTGTATAGAATTTGAGAGTTGAGCGATATGTTCAATTGCTGATCGTAACTGGATATAAGGTAGTCCAAGGGACGCATGTAGGGTTCAAGATCCTCGCGTTGTCCCTTTCCTGGCCGGTATTCTTGCATGAAGAAGCGTCGATCAATGTCCAAATGGCAGCGGCGCAGCCTTGTGTGGACTCTTGAAGGTCCCTCCGTGTCGTCCAATTCCCAGGAGCTAAAAAGGAAGGCAAGTTGAATGAGTTGTAAATGAGTTGCCTCCCTTCTAAGGCTTACCTTTCAGCCCTTTCAGCACAGTGCCAAGGTGCACCCTCATGAGTCATGCGGCGTATAATCTCCAGCCATTTGGTGTAGGTGTAGGTGTCATCATACACCTTCATGTGACACATCAGAGCCTTGCGTTCGGCATTCTAAATGGTACAACAACATTTAGCACAAATAAATAACTCAAAAATAAAGAAATCTACCTGCAGTTCGGCCACTTTTCTGGTTGTAACCATGGAGGATTCAATGCAATGCTGTACCAGCGGCTCGAATCTGTATATTGTCTTCTCCAGCAATGTTTTCTGCTTGGCCGCCATATTGTTGCGGTTCTGGTCGAGGCGATCCAATTCGTGCACCAGATTCCACGACGAGTCATTCTCCTTGATGCCCAAGACATCACAAAGTCTCTGCAGATTCTCGATGGGCTCTGCCATGTCCTCGAGCAATGAGAGCCAGAGCAATGCCTTGATCATCTTGCCATCGCAAATGATGGCTCGCTGAAATTCATCCTGTTGCTGAGATCGCCACAGGGCATCCACAATGTAGGAACGCAGGTCCCGCGGCCGCGAAGGTTGCAGGCCCCAGGCTATAAAGTTATTGCAACGCTGATTGCTTGAAATTCCATAGGAAACGAGGAGCTGGAAGAGAGCTAACTCCTGGGAACTGGCCACATAGCTGGGACCCGTGGTCTGGGCCACACCCACGGTGAAAAACTGCGTGCAGCGATCGATGAGGAGTTCCACGCGAGTGCGTAATTCCGTTGGACTTAATGCAGAGTCGTTACTTGGTATCCGGAAGCTGTTTGGCTCAAAGAGTTTGGTCAGCCACTCCAGCTGGAGCTGAGCTTGCACCGTACGGAAGCTGCGCATGATCTGCTGGGGCTGCTTGTCCTGGTAGAAGACCAGCAGGTTTAGTATATCCCAAACGAGCTGAGGAAGGAGGAAAAGAAGTTTATTAAAGTCTTTAATGCTGTTATATTTGCATAACTTACATTGATTTGACCCACTGAGCGTAAAGCTCGTTCGCCAATACTCGCCAGCAACTCCACTATGGACTCATCTGCATTGGGCTGACCCAAGCGAAGAGAGTAGATTTTGAACAAAGCCTTGACTGAGCATTGCAGCAGCCCCGATTCAATCAGACAGGTCTGATCATCGGGATTCTATAGAAGCAAAAAGATAATCTATAAGTATTAAATTTTTTTCTACCAATAGATATAACCCACCTGCAGATAAACCCTCAACAAAGCCTTAAATACCCGCTGCGGCTCTGTTCCTTCGGCTATGGCAAGCAGGGCCTGCAAGCCAAAGCGCTGACGTATCTTCAGTGGTGCCTCGCCATTCATCATATCCGCCAGACTGCCATGCACGCCACTAGTCCAGGCCAAACAGGCCTCAAACATGGCTATATCACAGCCATGGATGGTCAGCTGGTTGGCCAAATGCACAGGATACAGTGACTTGATGGCAGCGTTCAGTTCCCCGTTGGCCAAACGTTTTGTTAGCACTTCAAGGAGCTGAATAACAGCCTGTCGGACGGCACAACTGCGCTGATTGGCCAGAACCAGAAGCAATTCCAGTTTTACATAATGACGCGTAACCACATCCACCGCAGAGTCCGGCAGCAGGCACAGAAAGTCCTTGAGCAAGATGAGCAGACGCTGCTGCAGTCGGATAATCCCCGGTTGATCGTAAAAGTCCGTCTTCCTATTCGGCAGGGATAACTGTCCCGAGCTGGGCGTACTATGGCCTGATGGGTGCCACATCTTGCTCAGATGCAGGTGAGGATGTATGCGCCTTCGGGCTATCTTTAACGGACTGCGCTTGGGGCTCCCAGTGGACGAGATGTTCGTGGGGTGTCGTCGCTTGAACTTTAAGCGCCAACGCGTCGCCTCCACGGGACTCAGTAGTCGCAGGGCGGTCTTGTTTAGATTTGAACAGTCGGCCATTTGCTCCAGCTGCTCCTCAAAATCATTGACGGCTTTCCTGTAAGCGGATGTGCTGGTATGTAAACGTCGTAGCTTCTTGATTCTCTCTGCTCGTTCGGGATCCAGTTCCTGGCGCTGAGGAGGATTCAATTGCCGGCGCAGTGAAGTGGTGACCCTACTTAAATTAGTCGCCACCAAAGATCTCTCCTTGGCCGGTTGCTGAGCCGTCAGAAGGAAATAGAAGTGCGTCCGGTCATGGGTCACATAACACTCGCTGGGCTTGTGCAGTAGCAGCAGCAGTTTCATGATTTCATCCAGCATTGAGGAATCCGGCGGTGATCCCGCGAATACCGACAGAATTTGGACAAAACACTCGGCGGCATAGGGTGAAATCTGCACGGGACTTGGAGACTCGATGACGTAGACTTTGCAGAGATTGAGTAGGGCCGCCAACAAACCCGATTTCTGCAGCTGTTCCATATTAAAGTCACGCTGCGGATGCTTATCCCGAGTCAAAGCCAAAATACAGCGGAATAGCATGTCTAAGACATCAGAGTGAGTTGCTCCGGAGCGATGCCAGTCCGAGTAACGTTGCAGGACGGCTAGCACAAGGCGGGGATATACCAGAGTGGCCATTGTGTTGTCGTTTACATTCAGGGATTCACCCTTCCTGCTGATCAACGCCTGGGAGCAGGCATTGTTCACAATACTCCGGAGTAGTTGCACATCCTTGCTGCATTTCTCCGATTTGATTACATAACCGATGAGTGCCAGGTAATCCTGCCGCTGAAACTCTGTGTAGAGCTGAGCATCCGAGTGAGCCACCTGCAGCAGCAGGTCCAGAGCCAAAGCCTGGGTATTAGCATTACCACTGAGCTCCACAATCTGTTTAAAATAATAATAAATATTAAAATATATATTAAAGATTCTAATAAAAGGCAACTCACCCGGGCAAACAGATACAGCAGCGTGGAGAGGCCTCCGCTGAGGGAAGTGGCCGACTGCAGGGTCTGCGGCTGATGCTGCAGCAACTCGCCATAGAGCATGTGTCCATGAGGCTGCCCATAGCAGGCCATGTCTAGCTCCTGACTCGCATCGTAGCTCATCACCAGATCCGGCTGCTGGGCTGTGTACACCAGGACTCTGGCCTGCCTCAGTTGTCGCATGCAGTCCGTATGATTGCCAAAATTCGACGAGGCCAGCTTGCCTAGATTCACAAAGCCATAGTTGGGCTTCCAGTTGGCCACTTGGCACTGGGTAAACTCTGTGAAATCCGGACCCATGGCAGTCAAGTTCATCATGAGCGAGGGATCAACCAAACGACGCCTGAAGAGAATCACATTGGACAGAGCGTAGCGAGGATAAGATCCATCAAGAGTGGACCGCGAAGAAGAGGAATTGCTGCCCGGACTCCGAGTCGGTTGTCCCTCGCCCAAGGCCAGCATTTGGAAACTGTGCACCCGCGTAAGCTGGCGAAGATTATGGAAAGGCAGGCGCATAGTGTGCTGCTCCAGGCCATCCAGAAAAATGCTAATCTCCAAGGCATCTCCTTGTTGTTGGAAACCAAAAACCAGATGCATCCATTTATGGCGTGGTAATCGCAGATGCTGCAACTGCATGGCCGAGCCCTCAAAGTATCCGCCCGAGGAGTCAGCAACCGCTGACTGGTGACCATTTAGCAAGTGCATCTGCCCGAAGCTGTTGAGTAGCGCTAATTTGGTCTGCTTGAGTGCTTGTCGAATGCTTCCTCCATTGGCCGCTGCCTGCGTATTGGCGGAAATCACAGATGCTGTCTCCGCACTGGCATCCATATGCTCCTCCACGCGAACTGGTGACAGCTGCTCATTGGGCTTGACCAGCTCGAAGATTAGCTGCATATTGTGGCTTATGTAAATGCTGACCATGGCCTGATTGGTACCCAGGGAGAGTAGGTGAAGTTTCTAGAGGATATTTAAGGTATTTAAGAAGCTAATTATAATCTAATAATGTATTTTTTAATTATTTAATTAATAAAACATAAAATTCTAGCTGATTCCTAACTAATATGTTTCTTAACTCACAGTTAAATCCTCTCCCGAGTAACGCGTCTCATCGTCGTTGAACTGCATGGAATTGCGATGGATTTGCTGACCTCTAAGCTCCATCCAAAGGGATAATGTTAGGCCATCGGGTTGCCATAGCCTTGTTTGGGTTACCGGAAAAATGCAGGCAGCTCGCGTGAACAGAGTGCTCGTTTGGCATTGCTGGTGATGCAGACGCACCCTCTCGATTTGCTCGCTGACCAGGGGCTCCGAAGTAATCACAATCTTGCCATCTGTGGAAATTGGAAACTCCAGCTCCATGCAGGGTTGAGCCTTTCGCAAAGATCCCGCGGATATGTGGTGCATGTGTCGCATTAGCATATCCACCGGAGGCTGTCGGGAGGCCAGAATCGAGTAGTAGCACTGTAGAATTTCTGGTGTATTGAGGTGAGTAATGAGCTCAAGGATTGATTGTTGTAGTTCTGCGGAGGATATGAAAATAGGAAAAATATAAATTTATGAAAATTTTAAATATATTTATGAGAACTCACCCCTCAATCTTGGATCGCTGCAGCAAAGGATCGGCGAGAATCCCTTAAGCAGGCACAGTGGTCCCCCAAGGTAATCCCTGATGACAAACAATCGATTTGCCAGCTGAGTGAGACTCTCAGTCCAACCGTTCGGCTGTTTCATGCAAAGTTGCGACAGCTCGGCCAGCATTTGCACCACCAGCTGGCTGAGTCCCTGGTGCATAATGTGGGTGCGATAACGGGAGGAGGGCTGGAACGGAGTCCACGATTCGTTGGCCGCCATCACGCCGCCATTGAGTTCGCACTCGGATTCGCTTAGATCTGCGATCTCGCCATCCGCCTCGTAACCCTCATCGGCTGTGAGGTAAAACTCGTGTTCATTTTCACTCAGCTCCAATTCACTATCGGCGGCACAACTCAAGGAGGCTCTGGTTGAGAAATAATCCGCATCTACACCGCCAGCATTCAGCTCACTGGAATTGGGTCTCCTTCGGGGGGTTGGCGGCGTGGCCAGAGAATTCTTAGCCGGCAGCTTAACGGGCTGCAGCAATCGAGGCAACTCCACGCTGCCGCTGTTGAACGATCGAGCACGTGGCCGTGGCTGTTGCGAATCCCCAGATGGACTGCTAACCACACCCGCCGGATGCTCCTGATGCTGGCTGCTCGACAGCTCGGCTATCTTCAGCAGGGTTTGCAGGGTCTGGATCACGGCATTGTCTCGGGCATGCTGCTCGCCGTGCTCCGACCAATTATCCGAGGCATGGGTCAGAATAATAGCGCGCAGCTTGCGCAGGTGCTTCTGCATCTTCTCCACTGGAACAAGAAAAAAGAGATTAGCGTTGAGGTGGTACAATTATGATGATGCTTACTGATAACCTATCTCTCCTGGAGCGAGTCGTCAGCGCTGGACGAGCGCCAAAGCAAAAGTGTCTGGTCTGGAATGTATATCTCGTCTCGTCTGTGCCTCTTCCCTGTGTAGCTGTATCTGTATCTGTATCTGTATCCCCGTATCTTTGTATCTCTCTCTTTGTCTCTGTGTATCTGCGATGTTGTAACGTGTGTACACATAGAAATTCAATCCCAGCACAGCAAACACAGAGCCTTGTAAATGCCGCGCATTATACTCGACCGACTGACTAACTGTCTAACTAGCTAGCTAGCTGGCTGGCTTATAATTAACTCTCCTAGTCCGCAGCCACAATCACAACCACAACGACCCGTTATTAACCGGAGACACAGAGCTTTAGCTCTAGCCGAGAGTCTAGATTCTAGACCTGGATTGTGGAATGATGACTGCGGGTGCCTTGTTCTTGCTTCTCCCTCACCAGGGCCCTATTTCTAGGGCTTCCACCCGAGCCACCCGAGTGCTCGTCGATTGTTTTCTGTATTGGCAACACATTAGCCGCGGAATGCCAGGGGAACCAACCAAATGGGAGGTTAGTGAAGGGAAAACTATGTTGGGTTAGGGAATGCCCTATGAGAGAAATTCAAGAACTACTATTCATTTTTTTCAATACAAAAATAGGCCCTCATATTATTAAGAACAAAAATATATGGTAAAAAATTAAATATATTTAATATATATAATTAAATATATCTAATATATCTAATATTTAATTTTTTACTATATATTTTTATTCTTAATAATATTAGAGCAGATTTTTTTACCTTAACCTAATTTAAATATGTATTCCAAGTTTAAAATAAAATTACAAGAAGAAATATCACAAGATCAAGGTTTTGTATCCTATTTTTCCTTGAAGTAAATGTATGTTATTTACAACTAAAGAATTAAAATATTTCAGTGGAAAAGCATAACTTTATGCTAAAACTCTGTAAAAACATGATAACATTAGCTTTAATGAAACAACAATTTTTAAAGAAATAAACCACACGAAATAATAATAAATTTCTATTTAAAAAAAAAAAAACACAAACGTGTTCTAATTTCATTAGCTTTCCTATACCCTAACTTCATTATTATTTTTCGAGGTAGCCAACCGAACAATCTCTCTGACACTTACCTTCCTCGTTTTGGAACCCTTTGATGCATATGGCCATGGTCGCCTCGAAGAGTTTGAGCAAGAGTTTCTTGCATTCCCCGTTTGGTTCGTACAGGCACAGTAAATCCGCTTCAATATTAGCACTTGTGGGGGAGTTTCTGCCTGGACTGCCGCTGCCACCGAATATGGAGCCCACAATGTTAAAGAGCTTGTTGATTAGGCCATTAGCGGCAGCTGCTTCCTCTTCGTTTGGCAAAATCAGAGATGAGGTGGTCGAATCCTTGTTGCTTACTGTTGGCTGCTGACTGCTGCCACGGATGTCGAAGAGCACTATACTCTCGTCCGGCTCACTGGAACGGAGATGCTCCAGGAACGAGGGTGCAGCTGTATCCCGAGAGTAACTATCAATTACCGAGGCGTAGTCTAGAGAGGAATCCGCATAGTCCGAACTGGCAGCCGTCGTGACCGAGACTGAAACAGAGGCGGCACCGCCGAGTGGCAGCTGAGAGACCAGCGTTTCCAATGAACTTGAGTTGCAAATGCCGGTGGCTGCGGTGGGCGTGGTTGCGGTAGATGTTGTGGTTGCTCCCATTGCGGCTTTGGGTAGCATGAGGAAACATCCCAGAGCGTTGTAGTTCAGTTTGAGTATGTCAATGATGTTTTTATCTCCATGCCGCAGCTTCTTCTCCTCCGGAAGCTCCCGATCTCCCGCTGGCGATTCTACCTCCTCGTCCTCGTTGTCCAGCATTTCCACGGGTATCGAGTAGATTTTGGCAAACTCGTTGTAAAACAATTGACTTGTCTTGAGCAGTTCGAAGTTCAGGGTCCATTGCAAAGCTGTTATGTAGAGTATATCCGCTGGCTTGTGCCCTTCCAGCTTTAAAGTATTCGAAGGACAACCTTCGTCTAGCCAGAATTTGCTACGTGAATTCTTGGAACACTTGAACAGCAAGGCCTGAAATAGCTGCGATGCTTTATCGCTGCTATTCAGTTGCAGTTGGATGAGTCGCCTGCTTAGCGTTATCTGTTCCTGGCTATTTTCGCCGAGAAAAGCGATGTTATCAATGCCCACCTTGATGAGATCACACACTCCCCGCTGAAGTTCGGGTATGACTAATAGATCCTGCATGTAGCGAATGTTCTCTTCGTTGTAAAAGGCTTTCACCAACCGAATGTCGCTCAGGTACATTACAAATATACTGAGACATTCGTGGAGAGCTCGGTAGTTGTCCAATTTGCTGGGTAGCTGCAAGGGTGACAGTTTGCTGTTTCGCTTTAGGTTGTCTCTGCTCTCGATTAGCTCCTTATGTTGACGGAAAATTGGTAGAGCCACCTCGGCCAGTATCCCAGCGGCCAAGTCGTAAGAGAGCAAGTAAGCAATGTGTTTTAAATGCTTTAAGAATAACAGCATAGCGGGTGTGTTCAACAGCGGCTTGTAGTTCTCCTTGTAGATGCTCAGCAGGTCTAGATGAAAGCCCGGCGACTTGAGCTTCTCCTCGCAACTGGGACAACCCTGGGGAGCTCGCTTTACAAAGATTGTATGCAAAACATTGTAATGGAGAAATTTGTAGGCGCACTTTTGATAACTACTCGATGATAGCTGAGTGGCCAGCTGCAGACAGGTGGCAAAGTTCCTCGCATTGTAGTGACAGCAACAGCTGCCGGTGCGGAGTAGACTCCGTACACTGTGCTCCTGCAGTTCGGCCTCCAGGCTGGGCAGCAGATGGTAGAGTTTGCCCTGGAAGTAGCAGCTCAAGGAACCAGCTCCCAGGCAATGCAGCTGACTGCTTCTCTGTCTTTTGTGTCGAGTATGTTGTTGCTTAGGCAATGTGGTCGATGTGCTGCTCTCCATCAGACTCTGCAGATGCTGTTCCTGTCGCGACAGCGTGTCTGTCAGTCGCAAGAGCAGCTTATATATGTGCAGGAATAAAATAGAGGTCAAGGTGGACTTGGCTGCCTCCTGCAAGACCTCAAAACAGGCATCAAAGTTCCGTACATCGATCTGATTGAGCTCCCGCACACCATTATCCACCAGATTGTGCAGAGAGCCAAACATTATGTAGAGTACGCCATGGGCAAGCAGGGGACTCCTTCGATTGGCGGTCAGTGCGTAGAGGAGTTGCCCGAAATTACTATTAAAGTCATGGACATTAGGCTGCTGCTGCTCCAGTATATAAAAGTTGTTCACGCAGTGGGCAATCAGTTGGAGCAACTCAAATTTTATGATCTCATCGTTGTCTTGTTCCTCCTCTTGCTCCAAACTGGCACACAAGTGACCTAGTGCGAAATTGTGTACAGTGACACTTAGCTGGGACTCCTGCTCAGCATCCACACACCGCGTTAGCAGTTGGATGAGCAATAGAGCCAGATCATCGCTGCTTTTTGTTGTCTTTTTAAAATCCTCAAAATTCTCGATGATTGAATTGGTCTTTTGGTTGTTTAATTGACTTTTTTGATGCTGCTGCTGCTGTTGCTGTCTTCTTGGCTTTTTGCTTTGCCATGCAAGGTAAAAGCTGCCGATGAACTGAGAAATGCTGGTCAGTGGGGCAAGTGGCTGATTGGCGGGGCTCCACTTGCAGTTGGGAAACAGATTGATGCACAGCTGGCAGAGGCTCTTCTGTGAGGCAATGTGCTGTGTGGGCAAAGAGAGAAAAAAGGAAAATAAATAAGGAGTTAAAAATAAAGAGATGGGAATATAATTAAGGCTTACCTTGATATCCACGCGCAGCAAAAATGCCAGTAGGTGATGGCCCAACTTGTCGGTGAGAAATGTGCGCAAGGCGAGTATTTTATTGCAATCACTGGGCGTGCTTAGTATTAGCTGAAAGGTGGACAGAGAGATACTCTTTGAAGAAAAGTTAAAGGAAGAGCAGCTACCTTAACCCACCTGAGCTAGATTGTGTTGCTTGCGCAGCTGCTTGATGCACTTGTCCTGCTGCTCTGGTTCTTGCTCCGGACTGCTGCTTTGAGATCTCTTCGCCTCGCTAATGATTTGGTAGACCTGTTCCAGTAAGTACGAGCAAAGCTCCTCAGGCAACAGGTTGAAGTGGCTAAAAGATGGTGAGATCTTTTTTCTAATATTTTATCTAAAATAAGTTAAACCCGTTTCTTACCTATCAAGCCATACATCTTCCAGAGCCCCATCATCCAGAAACTGGAAATTATACAATAACAGCCAGAGCCAGTGGTCCTGTGAATGGAGAAAAAAATAAAATAAAAGTAAAGAAAAGTAACCACAACAACGATAAGACCTAAGACTATCAATGGGGACGACGAAGGAGATTTACACAAACCTTGACACTCGCATCTTCCTGCTCCGAGGCCTGGAGATATTGGGTCCACAGTCGGTTCAGGGTATCCAGTAGCAGCTGCTGCTTCTGTTCCTCCACCTTCACCTCCATCCCGGCCATGGAAAATCACAGATAATGGCGGACGTGCCGACGCGAAGATGCTGCTCCGGCTAGCCAGCAACTCCTCAAGCATCGGGCAATAGTGGTTACGTTCTGGACGCTCGGAGCGATGAGACCAAACTGAACGCGGCGATGGCGATCGAAGGAGAACGCCAGCTGTAATTGCAAATAATAATAATAAGAAAAAAAAAACTGAGTTAGTAAATACAGTTGTAGTTCATTAAATACACCAAGCAATAGTCTGACAATTGAGATGTGATTTAATGTATAGATATACACTATAATAGTAAAGATTATTTAAAATATGATATTTAAAGAATAATAATAAAAAATTAAGTTAGGCCTGAAATCAGTCTTTTCCTTAAATAATAGATATTTTATGTATTTTAATATATAGTAGATATACACTATAATGTTAAGATTTTTAAAAATATGATATATCAAAAGAATAATAATAAAAAATGGAAAAATATTAAGGAGCCTTCCCTTGGTTAGATAAAAATTTAATTAAATGAAACGGAAATTAACTGGAGGAAAAGAAACAGCAACAGCAAACGATAAACATTTTTTAAGGCTCTAACTTTGAAATTTAATTTCCAACAAAGGTTTTTTCTACTAAAATTAAATTAATCGGACTTTTCCTTAAATAATTTATATTTTACAGAAGCTTTACTGTATCTCTTTTGTGCGTGAGATTACGTGAGGAAATGAGATGCTGAGGAGGTGGAGTAGAAGGCGTAGGAGGAGCAGTATGAGGAGCAGTTAGTAAGAGCAAGCAGAAGCCGAAGATTAAGCCGGTGATGCTGATAATTCGGTGTGTGTGGAGTGGAAACTTTAGTTGTTGTTGCGGGAAAACTATTAAGATTGCTATTAATAGCGTCCAACGAACTGGCATTGCATTCGTTCGACGCTCTAGCTTGGTTGCCAAGCCGGTAATGATAGTTGCTCGTGGCGAGAGGTGCCAGAGGTGGATCGCGGTGGCCGCGTAAACAGCTGGCGGTGATGCGTGTCTGTAACGGCCAGTGAATCCGCGATAAGCGTCATATACACAAACTATACACAAATCCGACCCAGAAGAGCAGTCTGTCTTGTGCCTTCTGCAGCATCTCGACCATTGACCACCGCAGAATTCGAAATCCTTATCAGCGACAGAGCTTATTTGTTGTACCACAGGAACTGAACTCCTATTTTCCAACTGCGTCGTAGTACCGAATTATTCATCGCATATACATATAGTATTCGGGGGGAATTCACGGCATAAATTAAATACAATTTCCATTAGCTCACCCCAAAATAGCGTTTTTTTTGTTGCTTCTGCAAAGCAACTAATTTTAATACGCCATTTTTTCCATTTCCATTTTTGTTGCTTCTTAACCACTTGTTTTTGTGTTGTTATTTCAGCAAATTTTTAACAATTTGTTGTTCTTCCTCTCCGTGTTTGTGTGTGTGCTTGCTTGAGTGTATTGTGCGGTTGTATTGTTTAGCGAAATAAAAATAAACAAATTGCAAGCTGCTGTTGTTATTGCTGCCATCAGCTGTTGTTTTGTGTCGATTTCAGGCGCAAGCGGTGCAGTCACACTGTTAATCGATTAAGATCGAAGGTGGAAATCGGATATAATTGGAACTGGTTTTTAAGTTTAAATTTAAATAATTGTGATTAATTGCAGATGTTATTTTATTAATATTTTAATAAATGCTTGAAATATTTAAAGTAAAATAAAATAAAACCTTGAATATTTAAGTTTATTTTTAGACTGTTTGAAACCATTGTTTGAAATATTTAACTTGCAAAAAGCTAGAACGAATCAGCTGGAATAATTCGATTATTATATGTACGCCATAAAAACCTTAAAACTGCTCTAGGCTGATATCGAACTGGTTCCAAAAAACCAGTTCACTGATACCTGTTGCGCTCTTCAGCTGTTCAGAGCTTTTCATTCTTATTTCTGTTGATTTCGCGAACAGTTTACCTTAGTTTTAATCCGTTTTTTATAATTTTAAGTAAATTTAAAGTTATAAGGTCAAAATGCTCTGTCGTTTGGTTGGAAATGGCCATTTAAGCGCCCGATATTTGGCCCCATTTAAGGTGAGAAAACCAATATAAACCACTAAATGGTACAGATCTTCCAGAAAAACATAGATAAACTGGATTAAAGTCAAGATAGTTATCACTTTGCTATCTTAATTACCCTTTTTAATTAATTATCATGTGAACAAAGACTGATAAACTGGTTTTCCAGTAATCATAACAACAGGTGCGATTTGAATACTTAGTAACCGAAATAGAACAGTTTTGTTTTTAAATAATACACACCTGCGTCTGTGTGTGTGAATTGTTTTGATTTACTGATTGCTGCCAATTGTGATAAGCATTATTTTCGTTGAAACCACGCGATCAGCCCACTCGAGCCGCCACCCCCTGGCCTGGAATAGTCCACTATTCGACTTATAAATAGTCGCAACTTACGTAACGTTTTTGCACAAACAAGCCCCACACGCACAGGCCAGCTCTCTCACCTATACAGCGAGCCCCCCTCGAATCTGTAGGCAAACAACTTTTTATGCTAATAGTTCCCCCCATGCGATCTGATCTTTCCAGCTTATTGCGTGCTCCTCGTACTCCACGTCGGGAAAACAGCGAAATGGAAAGATCTACGAGAACGCTGCTGATGCAGTGGCCGATGTCCACGATGGCGCCAAGATCCTGTTCGGAGGATTCGGCATCTGCGGTATTCCGGAGAAGATGATCAATGCTCTGAAGGAGAAGGGAGTCAAGAATATTACCGGGGTGTCCAATAATGGAGGTGAGTACAGTGATTTTTTTAAAGGAATTATATTTCTTTACAGGAGAAGCAAGCATAACATAACTGAATAACGTTCTAAACTATTTCCAGGTGTCGACAACACCGGGCTGGGTGTACTGATCAAGGGCAAGCAGCTGTCCAAGGTTATTGGCTCCTATGTGGGCGAGAACAACGAGTTGGTGCGTCAATATCTGGAAGGAGAACTGGCCGTGGAATTGACCCCACAAGGAACTCTGGCGGAGAAGATCCGCGCCGGTGGTGCCGGCATACCCGCCTTCTATACGCCCACCGGCTATGCCACCTTGGTTCAGGAAGGTGGTGCACCTGTTAAATACTCAAAAGATGGCAAGGTCGAGATTGCCAGCGAAAAGAAACCAGTGAAGGAGTTCAATGGCAAGAAGTACGTGATGGAGGAGTCCATTTTCGCCGACTTTGCCTTTGTTAAGGCCCAGAAAGCCGATGCCTTGGGCAATCTGGTGTTTAACAAGGCTGCCAGGAATTTCAATGCACCCATGTGCCGGGCAGCCAAGATAACCGTAGCCGAAGTGGAGGAACTGGTGCCTGTTGGCAGCCTTAGTCCCGATGAGATCCATGTTCCTGGCATCTATGTGAAGCGCATCTTCAAGGGCACCAATTATAACAAGCGCGTGGAGCGTGTGAGGATCACAGAGCCCAAGGATCCGAGCAAACCTGCCCCGCCACCAAATCCTGCTCAGGAGCTGCGCGAAAGAATTGCGCGACGAGTGGCCCTGGAGTTCCGTGACGGCATGTACGCCAATCTGGGTATTGGCATCCCCGTTCTCTCCTCCAACTACATTCCCAAGGGAATGAACGTGCTGCTGCAGTCGGAGAATGGCATCCTGGGCTTGGGTCCCTTCCCCACCAAGGATAAAGTAGATCCGGACTTGATCAACGCCGGCAAGGAGAGCGTTACTGTGGTGCCCGGTGCGTCCTACTTCGGCTCCGACGATAGCTTTGCCATGATTCGTGGTGGACATGTGGATATTACCATTCTGGGTGCCATGGAGGTGTCTGCCACAGGAGATCTGGCCAACTGGATGATTCCTGTAAGTTATCGTATTTACTTTTGGATTCTAAGAAATGTTTTCCTATTTTTTCGTCTCTCTTTCAGGGCAAACTTGTCAAGGGCATGGGCGGCGCTATGGATTTGGTTGCTGCCCCTGGCACCAAGGTTATCATCACCATGGAGCACAATGCTCGCGATGGCTCCCCCAAGATTCTGGACACCTGCTCCCTCCCACTCACTGGCAAGGGCGTGATCGATCTGATTATCTCTGAGAAGGCCGTTTTCGAGGTGGAAAAGGGCGTGGGCCTTACCCTAATCGAGGTGGCTGAGGGCTTGACCGTGGACGACATCATTGCCTGCACCGGAGCCAAGTTTGCCGTATCGCCCAATGTCAAGACTATGGGTCAGATCCCTGTGTGAGAGATCAGGATACGAAAATCGCCAGAGAAGCTGCAATACCTCCACTTTGAGTGATAAACGAGTGCATTTATTATTTTTGTTAATCGTGTGACAAAAAACGTTTCTGTTGTTTCAAAATATATATGTAAATATATATATATATAGATCGTGTCGAAGCCATGTGTAACCCTTACCATACCCGATGGTATTAACCGATGGCCTTGGCCATGTCCTTTAGAGCTTCGGAACGATGGGAAGCCCGCATCTGCTTGTTAAGGATGTCGAAGATGCGATTGTACTTGCTGTCGCATTCGGTGCGACAGACGGCGCAGAACTGCGAGGAGAGCACATGGAGGGGACTGCGGAAATATAGACCCTTTTGCATGGTCAAGCTGTTCTTGTGATGGGACATCATGTGCAGGAAGATCTCAATGACGGCCAGCAGGGCGCCTATAAAGAAGTTGTAGCAGAACAGCGTGGGCACCAGGAACAGCAAGTACTCGTTCCGTTTGTAACCCAGAATGATGTTCTATATAGTAGAAAAAATTGATAAATATTTTATTTTAAGCATTTAATTAACATTTTACATTTGTCATTGTGAAAACTGAACTTTTTCTTTAGTGACACGAAGATTCTTCTGATAAAACTTACACTACTCACGCCATCCATTTGGCAATAATCTTCCCGCTCATAGCCAGGCGTCGCCTTCCTAGGAGCCTTTTGGGGAATATCAGCTGCAGCTCCATGTCTCACCGTATTGGCCAAAACATCGTCCACTTCATCGCAAAGGGTTCCGCGGAGAAAGTGCTTGGGCACATGAAAATTGCCATGCTTCTTGTAACGCACCTTCATCTGATCGTGGACGGGCTCACCGGTTTCCTCATCGTAGGCTAGCCTCTTCACCCGGGTGGTGTCTGCGTAAAAGTACTCCACCTCACCAGTTTCGCAGTTCTGGAGGAGATCGGATCGGAATAGATAAGATTATGTTTAAGAGCGAGACTAAGAGAGTGGCAAAAGAGAAGAAGGTGGCATTCTTTGGTGGCGTGATCATGATCGCTGCTTTTTTGGACATAATTTATGGGCTTTAAAAGTTGGTAAAAATTTGCAAGTCAGATTTCGGGAAGAACACACACACACACGAAAGTCGCCTCTAACTGGAATGAACTATATTTACTTTGTGGAAGATCTTTAGGCAAATCCCGAAATAGATTTCTGAGAGCGAGCTTCAAAAGTTAATAAAGAGTATATTTCTCTGCAAATTTTCTCTTTTCCTACGTCAAGTTGTTTATTAAACGCTATCGGCGGCCAACAATAATAAAAGCGAGCACAAAAAAAATAAAAAAGAAAAAACAAAAGCGCCAGTGGAAATGTTTTTGTGTATCCCGAAAATAGATTCACGTACGCGATCCTCTGATAAGATCGGGCGACCGAACCGTACCATAACCCTAGGCGTATATATGTATGTATGTCCAATGAATCACCTAAGCGACACCTGAGATATATGTATATTCCGTCTGCAACTGTGGACTCCAGACTGCAGAGCTGGCACCTGTCTTCTTACCACCTGCATAGCTTCTTCGGTACTAACTAGAGGAGAGAACCTTCCCTTTAAAATCGAAAGCGAACAGGCCCGAACTAACTTATCAGCCTCGGCTGGAAATCAGAGGGGATATGGTGGCGGGCTGATCGACAGACGGCGCTTATCATTACTATACTTATATGGGATTGGCAGGCAGAGGGGTGACTTATCTGCGACAGCCGCTACGCCTATTAACGTATAATTAAGACTTATGGACGCGGCAGAAAATTGTAAATTGCACATGCAATTACCCGCCACTGACATTTTTTTCTCACTGACTTTTGTGGCAATAATCACATTTGAGCTTGAGTTGCATAAGCATCGGCATTGAGGCAGGAGTGACCGGTTTGCGTGTCAAATGTGATTTGATCGGAATATATATCGTAAAAAAAAAGTACTCTTAGAGAAATTGTTGAATCCCAGCACACGCGATAAGTGCTAAAGTAAGTTATTCTGATGGCAGTGAAATTGACAAGGTATTTAATCAAATTTGCGATCGATTTGTCTTCTAAAATTGCCCATTAGTAAGCAAAAACTAAAATAGATCCTAAGTTTTGCGTAAATTTTAAAATATAGTAAATATAAAGATAACATTGGCATATAAAAAATATAAAATAAATACTTAAACTGTATGCAAGCTAATATTAAATCCAAATGGAAGATTTTTGCAGTGACTAATGCTTTAATTATAAGGTACAGCCTATAAAAACTAGAAATAATAATTAAAAAACAATCTAGGCAAAGCCAGCTTTATTATCTATTCGTTAAGATTTTAAGGGAAGTTTTTAACACTCAAATTCCTATATTTTAAGGTAGCTGAACTTATAACAGTTTGCAAGTGTTAGATTACGAAGTTATTTAGTGATCTTTCTTATGGGAATTTTGTTGAAAAGTTTAAACTACGCCTAAGCAAATACGCAGTAAATATTTAATAAATTTAACGACTACTGTGAGAATACTACAATTGAAATATAGATAGAAAGCTTTTAATGAGTACCAGCTACTCCCTCTTGACTTCGGAATACCTGTCGTTAGGTATTCACTTTCAGGTATACATATCTATACACCTTCGGGGTGGTCATTTGAGGGTTATACAGCAAAAAATAAAAGTAAACACCAGTTTCAAGTGGGCACATTGATAATTAAAATCAACCTTTTTTGTTGTATCTCGATTTTGATTACCCATTTTTCTATATGTTATTTGTATTTCATATGCTTCCGTATATAACAAAGATAGAAAAGGAATTGTTGAAATGGAATTAGATTTTGTAATATATCAAAAAATTATCCAGAAAATAAGACCTAATTTTGTTAAACAATTTTTTTAGCTTATTTAATATTGTATATTATATGAAATCTTAATAAAAGAAAGAATATCAAGAAATCTTTTCTCTTTCAGTGTAATATCTGTATTTAAGGACCCCTTGCGATGACGTCGATTATGGAAATGCCTGCGTAATGTCATCCATGTTAGCCCTTTTTTTTCTAACCAATGGACAAAAGACTGTAATGGCAGATAAGCGTCAAAGAATACAAAAGTAAAAAAACAAGGCCAACACTCGGCTAATCAATGTGACTAGATAATCGGATACTATATTCTGTTTATGAATTTGAGTGAGTTTGTTTTTGGTTTAGTCTGGTCCGTAGTCACAGTTGGCTTAGTACCGCAGAGCACTCGGTTGTAATTAACTGAGATTGCTGGCTGCCCGGCATTTTATGATCACCTTAATGGCCCAGACAGACGAAAAGAACCGACAAAAAAAACCCAGTGATCCCGTCTCTCTATTTCTTATTTTTCTCCGAATTTTGACAAGTAAAAGTACGAAAACGGGTTTACAGCAGATCGCAACGCCTGAGATGCAGACTCCGGCAGCCAACACACATACGCACTGTTGGCCCTCTCTCTCTTTTAGCCGCTGCTCTTCTTCGCCGCTGACGTTTTGGGCACTTACCTTTATGGAATAACCCATGGCTGTCTGGTTCGTTCACAGTTATGTGTCTGCGTCTGTCTGGCTTCGGTTTTTATTTGTTTTACTTCCTTTTGCACCAAAATTAATTTCCACAAACAAAGAGAACTCACACAATCGACATATATCTAGTGACTAGACATGTGCGAATGCGGCTAAGGGGGCACAAAATACTTTGATCCACTATAATTTAAATAAATATATGTATATGGATGGGCTCGGGGAAAACTATGTGTCAACGGTGGAAATTTTGAAACCGGTTAGGCGGTTTTCCTGCTGCCTTTGTTGTTTGCGTTTCATTTGCCGATTGTCAGCGAGTGTGTGTTTTTATTTTGATTCCAGCAGCAACGACCTGTTGTTGACTTCCCAACCGATTTAGGAGAACCGCAATTAAATTTGCATAGACACTCTCGACGGTGTGTTGTTGCTGTGACTCAATATATCAATTTCTAAGTTCGCGTTCCCTCTGCGGGGTCCAACTTTTTCCACACAAGCACACGGAGCAACTGAATCGGTTGGGTTTGGGAGAGCGCGCTGCGAGCAGTAGTATGGCCGTAAAAAAAACAGAAAGCTTTTTTGACATTACTTGTGGCTGACAGAAATACTAAAAAAATAGGAATACATATATAGTATGATCGAATAGGAAATGAAAATTATGAATGCTAAGATGATCACTTTGACTAATTTTGATTTTAGAATAAAACTCTTTAAGAAATTAATGTATACTTTTAATAATATTTGGCTGCAAGACTATAAAATTTACATAGTTTTTCGTATACTTGATATCTGAACAGGTGGAACCTATTGCTTTATTAGTTTTATATTTAATATATGCATTAATATGTTTTATATTTTAGGAAAAGTCCTTAAAGATCAAAGGAAAGTCTTTACTACACTGCTATGGAATGAATTCAATTGAATTGAAATGTTAAATAAAATATATAAAATATATTTGGCTTATTAAATGTTAAATTATCTAGAATTTAAGGTTTCATTTATAATAAACCAATACTAACCTTATAGAAAAATGTATTATTTTTATATTACATTTTCTATATTTAATTTTCTATTTCTATTTTATAGTTTTATTAAATTTAAGCTTGAGTTTTTTATCTAGAAAATAAACAGACCTGAACACTGCCTGAGCTTTCAGCCATTAGCTTTCTTCAGCCTAAAGTGTATACCTCAGCTAACTTCCAAGTTGTTTTTGGTTCTTGCCTGGGCTTAGCTTTCGCTATAAAAAGTAAATAATTTGTTAATTTTTGATTATTGAACTTTTGGGAGGTTCAAATGCGATCGCCGAAACTGGTTAAGGGGTTTATTCGTGTGTAATTTGGTTAACTTTTTTGTTGCCGCTGTCTTTGTTTATAATATGAAATGCACACAATAAAATATATATATAAATATTTGATGGCATATATATTTCGCTACGCAGTGTTCCGCTTTTCACATTCCCCGCGAAGAGCTCTAGTCAACGGCGTCTGATTATCGTACAATTATCTTTATAAGATTATCAAGGCATGGTTTACGGGAATGAGAGGTGTTGAGCGGCTTCGACCGGGATCCCAAATTTAGTATCCGTCCGTTGGGCCAGGCATTCGGTTCAGATTCCTCCTCCTTCTCCTGAATTGTGGTTCCACCAGGAATTCGCATTCGCAATCGCAAATAATATCTTGTCTCCGGTGCGGTTTAATTGCGTATGATAAAAGATTTATATACCTGAAGAGCTCAAGTAGCTTTATCAAATACTCGGCTCGCTACTTTATCGCCGCCATGAAGTGAGTCGTCTTCGTGTTCTTCTGGTTTCGGGATTGTAAAAAAATTAGCTAACTGATGACAAAACATGATGCTTTACTGCTGCTACTAAATCCCGGCTAAACAATTGCATATATATTCTTTACGACTTTTAATTTTTTGGGATAAAATGTGTGTGCTTTGAGTAACCTTTACCTCCTTTGGGGGCTAATTGGTTTTATTTTTTTTTTACGATCCCGAACCGTTTTTATCAATCAATCAATTCGTTTCACAAACAAGTACTAATTGCTCCCTCGATAGCGCCGATATAAAAACTGTGACGGTTTACCCAACAACCGAATTGGAATTAACGACACCCACAAAGCCAGCGAATGGCAGTAAAGACGATGATTACGATCCCCATCAGCACCGCGATGTCAAGAAACCCACAACGTAAGTAAATATTTTTCATTAAATAATAACCAAGGATTTGTGGAATATTTTCTATGTTTTTTGTTTATCTTTTATAGAAACTGGCAGACCTTTGCCCATTTCCTGAAAGCCTCCATAGGCACTGGGGTCTTGGCTATGCCCAGTGCCTTCTCCCATGCGGGTTATGTAAATGGCACAATCCTTACACTGATCATAGGACTGCTGGCCTTGTATTGTCTGCACATTCTGGTGGGTTTTTCTATGGGAGTTTTTGAAGATATTTATATTAATTGATTTCCCTACAGATCAGCTGCATGTATACCCTGTGCAAACGACAGAGAGTACCATATGTCAGCTTCTCTGATGCCATGAAACTGGGCCTTAAACAGGGTCCGCCCTGGCTCCGCTGCCTGGCCCCCATTGCTGTGTAAGTAAATAACTTAAATAAATAACACAGTAACACTTGGTAATATCTACAAAATGTTGTTATTAATTTGTAATCGCTGCTTTGATTGTAATCTTTAAAAGTGGTTTTTAATGACAAATTTATTGGGTTATATGATTCTTATCTTTGCCATAATCAGCAGATTTCAATTACTACAAAACTTGGCCAAGTGTAATGTCAGTGCTTTGTAATGCCAACTAACTTTATACTGCAATAATTTCAAGTATAAAAAATTTGAGTACATTTTAGTTAATTTAAGCGGGAAAATAATAATATTTTATTGGAAGTGTAAAGGATATTTGGAAATTTAATTTTTCATTTATTTAATTATTCTTTATTTTGTTTTATAGAAAATTGAGATATATTTTAGTGGATTTATATAGTATAAAATATATGGTATAAAATATATAGTTTATAATATTTATTTTTAAATTATCCCATTTAATGACAAGTTTTTCTATTAATTTAATTCATATACTTCTCGTTACTCAGACCCTTTGTGGATGGCTTTCTGGCCTTTTATCACTTTGGCATCTGTTGCGTCTATGTGGTTTTTATAGCTGAAAGCATCAAGCAGCTGGTGGATGAGTATCTTGTGGTGTGGGATGTCCGTTTGCATATGTGCATCATAATTGTGCCACTTCTGTTGATATACAGCATTAAGAATTTACAATTACTAGCGCCCTTTTCCAGTGCCGCTAATTTACTTTTGGCTGTGGGTAAGTATTTTATTTTAAGTAAATAATTAAACTATTTATTTATTTGAATTTGTATATATTTTTATTCCTGTCTTCCAGGCTTTGGCATTATTCTGTATTACATATTCGATGACTTGCCGCCGCTTAGTGAACGAAAACCTTTTGTAGAGTTCACACAGCTGCCTACCTTCTTTGGCACAGTACTCTTTGCCTTAGAAGCTGTGGGTGTGGTAAGTACACTCAATATATGTATATATAATATATCAATCTATAACTATGTATTTTCTCTTATGTATAAGATCCTGGCAATCGAGGAAAACATGGCCACACCTAGGGCCTTTGTTCGCCCTTGTGGCATCATGAATGCCGGCATGGGCATAGTACTGGGTCTCTACATACTCCTAGGTTTCTTTGGTTACTGGAAATATGGCGATGAAGCTTTGGGCAGTGTTACCCTGAATATTCCCCAATCGGAAATGTGAGTTTTTCTTATCCCTTTATTAAGTATTTTATTTTATTCTATAATTCTTTAGACCCGCTCAGGTGGTAAAGATCTTTTTTGCCATCACCACTTGGATTTCGTATGCTTTGCAGGGTTATGTGACTGCTCATATCCTGTGGGACAAGTACCTTTCCAAGCATGTCAGGGAAACACGGCGTACACTGTTTGAACTCCTATTCAGGGCAATGATTGTGCTGCTTACCTGTAAGTAATAATTATTTAACATTTTTTATATAAATTTATAAAAATATTCAAATATTTTCTTGACTTTTTCAGTTGGTTGTGCTATAGCAATTCCCGACCTTTCGGTCTTCCTTTCCCTGGTCGGATCCTTTTGCCTTTCTATCCTGGGTCTCATATTTCCAGCCTTGCTTCAGATTTGTGTCCAATACACGGAGGGCTATGGACCGTTCCGGATAAAGCTGATCATCAATGTGTTGCTTCTGTGTTTCGGAGTCTTTGGTGGTGTTGTGGGCACCTATGTGAGCATTCTGGACATCATTGAGGTGTACAAATAATCAACGAATTTCGAATTTCGACATTTTAAGCTTGCCCAATAAATGCAGCATTAATTTAGGAATAACAAATACATTCATTGAAAAGAATAGAGTGGTTTTATGGACCCTAGCCCTATATATCAAGCACTACAACCAAGTCAAGTTTGGCAAAGTAGACCAAATATTTTTAATTTTAATTAAAAGCTTAGCACACAGGTCTTGGCTTGGTTTCAGAGCGGGGAAAGTGTGGGCGGGGGAAAATGCAAGGCATTTGAAAAAAATGCAGTGAAGAGGGCGGCAGGGAGAGGGACCAGGCCAGTTGCAACGAACTGTAATTAAATGCAACCGCAATTAACACAAAAGCGCCGCAGGTCAGCAAGCCAGACACAGAACTCGACTCGGCTGCCCTTCCTTTTGCACCGCTACCATCCGGAATCCTGCTGCATTTTATTTACAATGTTTTGCTCACAGGTTATACTGACAACGCTCCCTGGCTTCCTTCCTGCCGGCCTGCCCGCCCAACCTCAACCCCAACCCCAATTCCAGGACCTCTTTGGCTGCCTTTTGCTTGTGTGAAGGGCACACACACAGAGAGAGAGAGAGCCGGACTCAGCCGCAATGACCGCCGGGGCCCTAAGAAGCCAAAGAGAGAAATGGACAAATGCCTGAATGCCAGCAGTACGAGAGCAAGTCAAAGAGTTTGGATTGAAAAAATATATAAAACTAATTAATTTGCAGCTTAAAATAAAGTGTTTCATATGAAGAAAATCTGTTAAAAATCTGAAAGAAAATAACTTACTGTTTAAACATTAATTTGTTTACCTTTTACATGCCTTTTTTAAGCAATAAAGTCCCAGAGAGTTTAAAATCTATTAAAATTGCGTCTGAAAGTCCTAAGAAATCTTAAATGTGAATAGCTTTTAAATGTTATGAAATCTTTATGAAATATTACCATTTTTATTGTTATTATTCTTCAATTTATTTATATCATGTTCCTTATTATAGTGTTTCTTTTTAAAGTTTAAACATGGCCGACTTCAAATCTTTATTCCACTATTTATAATAATGAATAATTAATTGAATTTCAATTGATGGCATATTATAGTAATAAAATTTAATATCTGGCACCGACAGTCCTTTGTTATAATTGGCTTTTGATGTTTTTTTTTTTGCATTTAACGTAAAGCCACAGTTTCTTTAATTAATTTTTGAGCAACCCCTCGCTGTTGTTGTCTGCTGCCTTCCCTGCTGCGCGCCCCTGAAATGTGTTGAAATGTCGTTTGCTTTGTACGTTTAATTACTCTTTTGACGGAAATAACACAACATTCGTGTTTTTGAGATTGGCAACAGGAAAACTGCAACAGCGAAGGGAAAGGATCGGGTCTTAGAGTGCCAGAAATTGAACACGATGCAAGTGAGCCAAAAAATGGCTTGAGTTCT
This sequence comes from Drosophila truncata, assembly GCA_008042515.1. NCBI lineage: Eukaryota > Metazoa > Arthropoda > Insecta > Diptera > Drosophilidae > Drosophila > Drosophila truncata. The sequence goes on along the minus strand of VNJQ01005042.1, from coordinate 105,076 downwards.
TTTTAAAGACAAGGAAATTGGGAAGATTTTCCCCCCTGAGACTTAAGACTTCAATTTAGTTTTTCCTAGAGGCTACTCCCCCATCATCAATTTCTCTTAGATTCCCTTTTTACTTTGACGGAGGACATTAAATGACAAGTTTTACCTTTTTGTTGCGCTTATTTATTTCTGTTTTTTTTTTTAGTCTGTTTTATTTATATTTTTTCCTTTTAAGAGCTGTACCATTTTAATTATATTTGTGCAGGCAGGCAATGGTATTCAGCCAGCCAGCTTTTAGTGCTTCCGGTCAGTTGATTCTGGGGGTCTGAGCAATTGAATTACGCACAATTCCACAGGTAAGGAGGAGTACACATGGGCAGCAGGGCCATGGCCTTGGGGGTTTTATATCGCTTTTCAGTCTAATCCAGGGAATGCGTAAAAGTTAATTAGAGAAAGCCATGAATAAATTTGCCATGAAAAACTTAATTTCGCCTTGTCCTCTATTAGTAGCTGCAGCAGCCTCTCAATTTCTGTTTGTGTTTATTCCTTTCGTAATTAAATTCTGTAGATATATTAAATTCTGTAGATATATAAATGCGCCGGTAAATATCTGCACTTGTACATATATTTCTCAAGTTTATTATTACTATTGGTTTTGTGTAATATTTAAGCCTGCTGAGGGATTTATAGTTACTTGATACTTGTCTCCATTATTTAATCATTTAATAGCAGCCTCTCAAATTCTTGGTTTTGACTTCCTTTAGTTGATTTGCCTAAAGTTGAGCCTTTTATTTAATGTTCATTAACTCGTGAACTTGCTGTACATTATTTAACAATTTAATCAGTTCATGTTTCATCTATTGTTGTATTGTATTTGAATTTAAATACTATTTAATTGTGGCCAGTTTGACAGCGGGAATGGTATATGTTTCTGTGGCTTAGCTTTGGCGTCGTTTTTTTGTTTTTTGTGTTGGGTTGGGAAAATTTATTTTCACTTTAATAAATATTCATGGAAAAATAATTGATTGCATTTGATTGAAATTTAATTGGCCGACACATATAACTTTTTTAGAAGAGAAAAGATTTTATTGCCATAAAAACGTTTAATAGGATTTTCATAAACCTGCATAGTTGATTAGATTTTTGATTTAAGTTTATTATTTATTGATTTCTTGTAGATTTTAAATCTCGAGTCTTAAATTTACATTTATTTAATAATTGTTTCCAAGGTAAATATTTGACTACTTTAAAAATAAAAACAAAATCAAGACTAGACTTATCTCTTCAAGATTCTCGATTTTCCTTCGAGCCAGTTAATTTTCCGCACAATCTTGTGCGCTGTCAGCCACGTTTATTAGCCAGACTTCGGATGCCTTAGCCTAAGCCTGAGCTTATCACACACATCCTTGCCCCTGCCAGGCAAGGAAGTTTACCAGCGATTTCAACTGCTTAATTCGCCTCAAATTCCTCCGTGTACAAATGACTCATTTTTATTCATTCGGCTAATTTTTTGGGGCTTAATTCGAGGCAAAAGGGGGAGCAGTAGAGAAGGAGCTCGCAGATGGCTGCTCATGGCAATTTGTACCCTCTATCGTAACATTTCTATCTCTATGCAGCCTGCAGAATCTTCAGCTCCTGTTCTCGCAGCTTTTTGTGGATGGGTGTGTGTGAGTGCGAGTGTGAGAATGTGTGTTTACCGCAGCAAAATGATTTATTTTACGCTACGCTAAACACACACGTACCTAGTAACAACAGGATGGGATACAAGGAGCAAGAGTAACAGGAGCACTTGGAAAAATTATATGTCTTATAATAAGAAATAATAATATATATTTCTGAGAAAAGTTTTAAATATTTATTTTATATGCATATTTATTTTTCTAAATGTTTTTCATACATTAAAGCATTTTTAAATAAATTTCACACCTTTTTAATGAGGAAACATGTTAAAATAATGAAAAATGAGGCTATTTCTGATTCTCTAATAAAAATAGATTGTAGCGCTTCCTGTCAAGTCTTTATAAACCAATTTTCCTGTCAGTTTTCCTGAGTGTATAGGTTTTTAGGAGTGGAAGCTGCAGAACATTGGCAACAATAGCGACAAGCGACGCATTGTTACTGCGGCCGGGGCTTTTCGGGTTCGGTTTTCGCACTGAGGTTTCTGTATTTATTTAAGCCCAAACATTTTGTACATTTCATGCAGCCAGACAGCTAGGAGGCAAGGACGCCAGGACACCCCGCCGCAACAGCAGCAGTAGCAGCAGCAGCAGCAGGGGAGAGGTAACAACATTTGCTATGAATAAATAACGAACGAATGAATGAAGGAATGGATGAATGAATGGCAGCATGTATGGTCGGGTGGTTGGATGGATGGATGGATGGGTGACGACACAGCAAGCGACGTGTCTCAACTGCGGGCTTGTGATTTATGTTCTGAATACATGGCACTATAATAAGCACTTGAGGGGGTTTCCAAAAAAAGGGTGCCTCCCACGAGGATCCTGCACATTGATTGTTGGCTAATACAAACTCCCCTTTCACCTGGGTAAACCCAAAGTCCTGCCCATGCTCTTGGGCCACTTTCGCACATTTGCTGCAGATAAAAACTGGGCATAAAAAGCTGTCTGGGCAAAAAAAAAAGGATCATTGTTATGTATGCCACATATTCCCACAAATACCCCAGATATTTGGCCTTGTTAAGCACAGACAAAAAATGCAAGGATTAGCAAGTTTAAGCTTATGAAAATAATATTCCCATAAATAAATTCATGTTTGTAAGCAAGAGAACTTTAAATTAAATTAAATTACAAGGAAAATTCATATTTTGTTAATAGTTTACATAGCAAAATCTTCTAGATTTCTTTTCTTTCATTTTTTTTTTTATAAAATTTATGAAATTTCCTAACTTTACTCAAATTAAACATCCCTAAAATATGCTTCAAGTGTAGGTGTTGATATGGAAAGGCTGCTGGGCCTCCGGACAGGCTCTGGCCAGACGTTTTTTTTGTTTGTCGGTTTCGGTCCTCAGCCGTTGCAGGTGCGTTAAACATTTATGAGCAACCAAAGCGCTGATTTTAATAGGGATATAGGCGGTGGTGGGATGATAAGGGTAAAAGCACCGCAGAAATGATTATGAATGCCCCTGTGTTATGCATAATTCATAATGTTAAAGTGACCCCATTGCGTATACGCAATAATCATACGCCATGTGGCACACGGCCACATTTTGGCTTTATTCGGCACTTGAGCTTGCCCCAAGGGGGGTTTTGAGTGTGAGTGTGTTTAAAGGACTGGGAATCAATCATTGATTAGAGGAAGCCCTCAATGACCTTGGCAGGAGGCATAATTCCTAGAACATCCTCCTCTAATTGGGGGTGCGGGTGCGCTTTCATTTCCGTGCAGCTCTGTGTGAATTAGTTTTTGGTCCCTGCACACCGTCAAGTGCTCAACCTGACAGCCACTGACAGTTATCGTCTTCATCAGCGAGACAAACAGACCTCATCAGGGGGGTTCTCCATACCTTCACTACCGATTTCCTTGCTATATATCTATATATATATGTATGTTTGTACATATATACCTCCTGCTGTTGCCGCTGACGATGAGCAACTGTCATGTCATGAGCTCGCTGAGCTCGCACTTGGCATGTCAATGCTCTGCTTCCTGGCCCCCCCATCTTCCACACTCAAAGCCATAACCAAAACCAAACCAACAGAGCACAGCAGCAGGAGCAGCAGCAGCCAACCTTCAACCTGCCGTCGATGCCCTTCCCCTCTACATTGCTCTCCCCTCTTTCGGAGCCATAATTTATGCCGCATGTTTGCCATAACTCAATGGCTGCGCGACTGCGGCGAACTGAGAATTTCACAGAAATGAAGAAAGAAACGACAGACGGAATGCAGTTAGAAAAAATGTAAATAAACGAGATTAAAGATGATAAAATTTAAGAATATTTAGCTAATCTATATTAAAGAAGATTATATAGAAAGAAAACACTCTTAATAATGCTTCTTTTCATAATTTCAGAAAACAGTTCTGGAAGGAAAATCACCTACATATTTGCTATATTTTATATATTAATTAGGACCATATGAAAATGTGTAAGACCATTTATTAGGTATTATTAATTCTTAGTTAAACTTTTCTTATTTTTCCCAGTGTCCTAGGAACCTTCAACTGTGTTTGTGTGCGGCTGATGAAGTCCAATCGATAAATGCGATTCTCAGGCTTGAGCTTGAGCTTGCCGTCCTCTCGTCCTCCGTACATTCTGCGCTGCGTTTTTGTCGCCGATTGAGCGAACAATTGCTAGATGGCGGCCAAGATGAATTGCCTGCAATTGTGCGCATTGCTAACCATTTGTTAGCCAACAAGAGCAGAGCAAGGAGCAAGTGGCAAGGAGCTGACGAGCAGCAAGGAACGAGGCAGTCACACCAACAGCATCAGGATAACAGGAGATTTTTCCAAGCGGCTTTAGAGCCGGGCTTAGTTTTAGACCCACTTTTCAGATAAGAACCAGCCAGTGGGCTGGGAGAAAATGTAATGCCAAAAACCATTTCCCCCCTTTCCTTCTTCCTCGATACAAGCCCATTAATAATTATGGTTATAGCCCTTTTTCTGGACCAGTGCAAATGTTAATGGCCATTCGGTTGCCTGGTTCAAATCGATTTTCACTGCCAGAACCATTTTCCCATTTCACATTTCACATTTTCCATTTCACATTTGCCATTTTCACATTTCGCAATCTTTGCGCTTGTAAATTGCAAAATACACAGAGATATGGGATGAACCACAGGCCACTAATTAGCCAAAAAACAATGTCATAGCAAATGCACATCCAGCTCCTCCATATGCCAAGCATATATACATATATATTTTATTGCCTTTGGTCTGGCTTAACCCACTAAATCGTCCTCCTCCTTATCCCTGCACACATGTGTAATTCATTAGGCCCAAAAACAAATTGCGGTAATTTGTGTCAGTGGGTTAAGCACACGCTAATATGTATAAGGTTAATGACAAACTATCTGTATTTAATTTTAATACGAATCAAATTGAATTTATAGCAGCACAGCAAATGTTTAGGAAAGCCACAGAATAAGTGTACTCTAATTAATTATATTGTATGCAAATATTTGAATAAATTTGAAGCCTTAACATATTCGGATTTCAGTGCATTCACATGTCCCCCGTGTAAATCAGAAAATTGTATCCATTAAATTGGCAACCGCATTTAATATTTTAAAACCTGACAAAACATCGTAATTGTAAATCAGACAACAGAGAAAATGAGGGATTTATATTTATGAGCGACAAAATAATTAGAATTACATGAAAAGAAGGTGAAAGGTAATCAATAGCTTAAAAAGGGCATTTTAGGTTTGTGGTAATTAGAAGTGACATTTTAAAATCAAAGGGGTCTTAAATATTTATATTTTAATTAATTAATAATTTTAATTAAAGAAAAAGCTAGCTATTAAATCCTAGAACCTCTTTTTTGCTGCATTTAAAATGTTGTAAAAATAAAACAAAAAGCAATTAAAAGTAAGTTTTTCTCTTCGCTTTATATTCCTTATTTCCTTTCCCTTCTATCCTTTAAAAATTTCTCTTTAATCCCAAAATAATGACCTAAACATGCAACTCAATTAACACTTTATAGATGGTCTTACATTCCTTTAACCAAGAAACAAAATTCCAAGAATTTACTCCCTCTAAATGAGCAGTAAATTCATTGGCCTACGCCCTTGCCTCCATTTTATGGAGTGTAAAATTATGTTTAATTTGTGTTTGAATAAATTTTGGCCACGTTCGTGCTAAAGCACCAAATCGAGTTAAACAAAAACAGGAATGAAATGAGAAATATTTGCTTATGTTGGCTATAAATGTGCACACACTAATTGAATAATGTGTAATTGTTTTCACATTTTGTGGTTAGCAATGCAAACGCGATTGTCCGAAAATTCGTTGGAATTTAATTTCGACCGGAAAATGGAAAATTCGTGATACAAATAATGAGGCGAAGCAACAGAGGCCACCAACCAGGGCACACACCCAATGAAGTGTAGTGAGTTATTTGGTGAGGCAAATTGTCCAAATGGACATGGCCATGATAAACTCGGGCATTTTATTGCAGGTCAAATCCCCGTACATATCTATGAGGGATCTCCTGGATATATCTCGCTCCCTATTTATCTCCCGCTGACTCCGCTCTCGCCTTAACAAATAAGCATTTCCCTTTGACCAGCCTCAAGTCCTGCTGCTCCTTCTGCTGCTGCCATACTTTTTTTGTAGTTTTTTTTTGGCATAAAGCCAAAGATAAATGGCGAATTCCAAATGCCAACAGAAGTATAACCAAGCGGGGAAGGTCAGCAGAGGGGGAACCATAACAAATCTTGCTAGCGCTCCCAGGATTCCCCCCTTTTTCGAGGGTCGGATTTATGTGCGCTCATGTCACTGCACACAAAAAGTTAAACAGCGCGCAACGGAAGTGCGACAACGACAACAGACACACAGTCTGAGGATATGGAGCAGGAGCCAGGGCCAGGGCCAGCACGCAGCTGAATCTGGATCTGGACAATCAGGAAACGAGTCCGGACTGCAATTGCTCCAGCTGTTGGAATCCCCGACGTGCTCTCATTATCGTGAATCACCAAACTAAATATGCCGAGTATAAGTATATCAAGGACTAAAAGGAGAAGGCAGTAAAAACAAACAGAAATTTCTCTAGGAAATAAGCAGATTCTGCGAGGGTTAAGATGAATTTTAATGTGCGGAATATATGTTGTTTTCAAATGGATTAAAAGGTATTTAAGGAAGAATAAATCAAGGAGATTAAACGGTATTTGAAGGAGGAGTATTAATTATATTCAAATTTGTTTCAACCTAATTAATTTCATTTTTTTTCGAGTTTTAGCTAAAATAAAACCTAGTTTTCTGCCCATTAAAGAAATATTCGATAACTTACTTGAAGTAGGTTAACTTGAGCTCTAAAATATCTAATTATTTTCATCATTTAAACCATTTTATTTTCTAATTAAACTTCTTTGCCCTTTTAATCGCATTCCCATTCAAATATCCCCCTAGGCAATATCCCACTTAAAATACCAAATGAAAAATCGCCAAATGAATAAATAATTATGGCCTTAAGCCATTTCAGTTCCTTTACTTCCTTCCGCTTTGTCTATATTTTTTTCTGAATAAAATCCCAGACAGATTCGACGTAATCTGAATAACCTTCCTCTCCTACCCTCATCTCGTGCTGCCAAAGTGTGTCAACTAGTTTTATCTCGCCTTGAGCGGTGGCAAAGTCAGGGGGGAGGCATCATCAGTTCCCAAAGCCGGGAAAGCCCACCAGCGGCATTACCATTACCTGATCCCCAACAGGGCGTATGTGGGCCTCGACAAAAAAAAGAAGAAAAATTTGCGAACATTTTCGCTGTTGTTCTCCCTTTTTTTTTGTTGTACCTGTTTTTATAGCTAGGGCCAACTTCCGTTGCCTGTTGACATATTTCCACTTCATTGGAACTAACAGAGTCAAATGAAGAGACAGCCGCGAGGCTAGGCGAGTCGAGTCGAGCCCGGTTCCGAGTTCAGGATCCAACACACCTGGGGGACTCATTCACCTGAACGTTAGCGTTAGTTGGAGAAAATGTTAGGCGCCGGAATAGAAGGCGGAGGACGAGAACGAAGACGGACGGAAGCTTTGGGTACACGGCTCAGCGCTCGCACTAACGACAAATATTTGACACGTGTGCAAGGTGATGTGGGATACAGGATGGTCACTGGGAAAAATATATAAATATTATAGTTAAAAGACAATTAGATGTAGAAGTTGTTTAAGGCTTTGTTAAAGTAATTTTATTTTATATCAACATTTTAAATGATAAATATATCTAATTTTGAAGTAAACTCTAATTATTTCCCAAAATTTAAATTATAATACGCAGATAATTAAACAAAGATTTAATTAAAATTAAAAAAAAACACTTCTAAATATTTTTTCCAGTGTAAATAAAAGCGTAGTAACGTGGAGGCATAGGCTAAAATATGCCAGACATGTGCCAGGACACGCGTACCAGGATATGTGCGTGTTGCGGCTGTCTCTGTGGGGATAGATCTATTTCTCCCACTCCTGGGAGTCTTTTGCTCAACTTGAATCCTTATTTCCCAGGCAACCCTTGTACCCTTTTTATATATTTTTTGCACATTTTAATTTGTGTCAAATTGTTGCTAAAATGCAAAACGCATTGTGCGCCAACGGCAGCAGCAGCAACAACAGCAGGAGCAGCAGAGACATCTCAACCCATTCAGAGGGGCATTCCATTACCAGCTCCTTCTCAATGTCCTTATTCTTCGCTTGGCTTTTCTTTTTCTCCTCCTTCTGTCTCTGTGTTCTTCTTCAGCCTGATCCTTCTTCGTTTTATATATATTTTTTTATTTTTACTTTCATTTCTTTATCATTGTTGTTGTTGTTGTTGTTGTTGCCTTGTTAACACAGTTTTGTGCTTTTGTTTTCATGTGTTTGTGAGGAGGGTTTGTTGTTTTTATTTTCTCCTTATTCTCCTTATTGTGGCATAACAAAAACACGGCCAAACAATGAGGGGGGAAAATGGGGTAAAAGGCGATGGAGGGACGAGTGCCAAAGGGGGACTGCAGCTGCTGCTGCTGTTGCTGCTGCAATGTCTCCATGTTGCAAAAGCACAACAATAAAATGTTGTTACAAATTCATTACCGAAGGCGTTAAATTTGACACAGTTTTGCATGGCACAGAGGAATGAGAGAGCGAAGAAAGGCGGCGAACCAGGACGAGGGCAGGACACAGGCTACAAAAGAAGGCTGTCCGATAGGAGGGCGGCAAAATGCAGCAATTAAATTGTTTTTTATTCCTTCGTTATTCAATGAGAAGTCCTTGTCTTTTCGCCTGTAAAAAGGTCACAGCTGGCGGAAATGCGAAATTCCAGCTTTTGTGGATGAATCAATTGGAGATGGTTTCAGACTTTGGTGAATAAATTAAAATTATATTACTGAAATAAGTCTAAAAAAATTAGTCGTAATATTTTTCAGCCTCGATTAAAATTTGATTGTATTTATATTTATTTTAATGAGCTTATACATGTCTTTATTTTATTTATTTATAAGAAGACAAGTACAAAGAACAGGGATCGCATAATAATTACTCATACGCCCAGAGGACCCAAACTCAATCAACTCTGATGAAACTTTTAAAGAAAATATATATTTATTTACCTGCTATGCACCTTTTAAATTTGGCAGAAACTATACAAAAACAAATAAAAATAAAATATCAATGTAGCCGTATTTATTTTTGCAATAAAAAACCAAAACACTTTTAATAATAAGATTTCCATAAACCCATCTCCTCTTCACCCAAATAAAACCTAGAGGCCTGGTCCTTTCTATATTCTGCGATTTTATTATCATTTCCATTATTTAAATATACTTTATTGAGGCCGAAACATTGCTGTGACACATTTTATAACTCGCGGAGGCGTTAACGGGAAAGGATTATTATCTGGTGACGTCTCTCAGCTATCACGATTCCTTTGGCACTTTGCATCTAAATCGAAATTACAGACACACGCATGCATGAGCATAAGCAGAAGGATGGGGCATGAGGCTAGAGGCACACCCGCTCACTCACATAAACAAAATTCAGGGGGCGTCCCTTCCTTTTACTGTTCAGAGAAGGGAAAACGGAAGGAAGTGTGGAGGTAGAGTGACTCCCCCCCCCCCCCCCCCCCCC